>JAZHYW010023374.1:0-53465 GCA_037355805.1 Ixodes ricinus
GCATCCCAGCGAGAGAGGTGGCGCCATCTCTCGCTGGTTACTACATCTCTTTTCTCTGGAAGAGTCAGCGTAGAGCGTCACCATCAGCATGGTTGGGGTATCGCTGTGGTGGCCTTCTTTTTCTTGTTCCTCTTCGCAGCTGCGGTCCCGGCTGAGGCTGACTCTGGTTAAAGTCACTGGGACTCTGTTCCGTGCCGGTTGTCTCTTTCCCCGTGGAGGTCAGTTCTTGTCGAGAATCTGTCGCCGGTCGTAAGTGTTCACGGGTTCTTCGGCGGACTTGACCTTCTGGGGTTAGAATGTTGTAGGACCTCGGCGCTGGATGTCCTACGACTATGGCAGGTGACCATGTGCGCCGCAGGGTGTTGTAGACGGTGATTGTAGAGCCCGTGTCAATGTCTGGCAGCGTTCTTGAGTTTCTATCGTAGTTCGCCTTTTGTTGCCGCCTTATTTCTGTGAGACGACGTGTGACATCCCTGGGTGGCACAACAGCGGGCAGGTAATGTTCCGATCGCGCAGGTAACAGTGTCCTTGTGTGTCGGCTCATCAGTCTCTGTACTGGCGATTGGAGAACATCGTCTCGTGGAGTGTTGCGCCACTCAAGGAGGGAGCAGTAAAACTCTTCACTGTTCGCACTCTTTCGCAAGAGTTGTTTGGCCTGTCTCACGGCTCGTTCAGCCATGCCATTTGATCGAGCGTGGTAGGGGCTTGATGTAACTTGCTCAATCTTGAGGTTTTCCAGGAACTGCTTGAACTCCTGGCTCCCAAATGGTGGGCCATTGTCGCTTATAATTTTCAATGGCAGTCCGTGTGTTGCGAATACTTTAAGGCAGACCTCTTTTACTTTGGAAGCTGTGGTGCTTTTCATTTCTTCTACCTCGAAATAAAATGAGTAAAAATCCACCAGGATTATGTAGTCTTTTCCTTCATGAGTGAAGAAATCGGCCCCGACAAACTGCCAAGGAAGCGTTGGGAGTGCGTGGCTCAGGAGTGGCATCTTCACGTTTCTTGATTTGTACTTTTCGCATTTGCTGCATTTGTCATGTTCGCGTTCAATGTCGGCATTGATTCCGGGCCAGAACAAAATTTCTCGGGCTCTTCTTTTCATTTTGTCTTTGCCCGCGTGTGCCGTGTGGAGCAAGTTGAGAATTTTGGATCTGATGGCCGTTGGTATTATTATCTTGTTGGACCGTAGCACAAGGCCGTCTTCCTCGTGGATCTCCTCTCTGTAGGACCAGAATGGCCTTCCGAGTTCAGGAACTTGATCTTTCTGCTCGGGCCATGACGTCTGTGCATACTCGCGCAGTAGTCTCATCTGCGCATCGGCTGCAGTTGCGTCTCTTATTTCTTTCAGCCGATCTTGTGTGACAGATATGTACTCCAGTGCGTTGACTTGAAATTTCTCTTCTTCTTCTTGCATTGTTTCCTTCGTGGGAAAGCGTGACAGTGCGTCCGCTAGCTGCAGTTCTTTTCCAGGTATGAATTTCACTTCCAACGAGTATCTTTGGAGAGCCATCTTCATCCGCTGCAGTCTCATCGGGCACTGATGCAACGGTTTCATGAAAATCGCTTGTAACGGCCTGTGATCGGATTCTACTGTTACGTTTTGTTGGCCAAATATGTAATGGTGGAACTTGCTGCAACCATGAACGATGGCCAGCATCTCTTTCTCGATCTGCGCATATTTCATCTGTGCGTGCTGTCAAAGATCTCGATGAGTACGCTATTGGTCTTCCGTCTTGGGTGATAACGGCCCCTACGCCGTATTGGCTTGCGTCGACTGACAGCGTAATTGGCTTTTCTGCAGTGTAGTAGGCCAGCACTGGTGCCTTCGTCAAAGCGTCTCGCAGGTCTTCGAAACTTCTTTGTTGATCTTCCGTCCATACCCATGCGATCTCTTTCTTCAGCAGTTCTCTTAGTGGTGCCGCACGCTCGGAAAGTCGTGGTATGAAGTTCGACAAGTAGGTGATCATTCCGAGAAATGTTCGAAGTTCCTTGCGATCTTTTGGTTCTTTGACCTCCAGTATGGCTTTGATTCTCTCTTGGTCAACAGCTACTCCATCACCAGTCAGCACTTGTCCGAGGTAGCGGACTTCTGTCTTGGCAAATTGGATCTTCTTTGGGTTAAGTCGTAGATTCACCTCTCGGCAGCGTTGGAGCAAGTGTCGAAGATTCTCGTCATGTTCCTGACGGGTCTTTCCCCACACCAATATGTCGTCCATCACGACTGCTGTTCCGGTGAGTCCATCTAGTACTTCGTTCATGACACGCTGAAAAACTTCAGGGGCTGTGCTTATTCCGAAGGGCATTCTCTTAAACCTGTACCTTCCATACGGAGTGCTCATGGTGCACAACTTTGAACTCTCTTCATCAAGTTCAATCTGCCAGAATCCTGAGGATGCGTCTAGCGCTGAGAACACTTTCGCTCCCGCGATTCGAACGGCAATGTCATCCATTGTCGTCATCGGGTAGTGCTCTCTCCTCAGGGCTCGATTCAAGTCTACTGGGTCCATGCAGATGCGCACTTTGTCCTTCTTTGCGACAACTACCATGAAACTGGACCATTCTGTCGGTTCTTTTACTTTTGTCAGAACTCCCTGGTTCTCCATTCTTTGAAGTTCACACTTGACCTTTTCTTGCAGTGCCACAGGCACCTTCCTGGCTGGGCGAACGACGCCTTGTGAACCTGGCTTCACCTTCATGTTGTACACAAATCCCTTGACCTTTCCCAGTCCGCGGAAAACGTCTGCGTATGGTCCGGCAGGGTCGCAAAGATTTGTACCTGCTGCATTTGTGTCTTCGTGTTCTCTTGACACTGAAGCCAGACGCTTGATCATTCCAAGTTTTTCGCTCAGTTCTCCTCCTAACGTCACCGGTACCTCTTCCTTGACCACGAAGAACTCCTCCTGGACCGTTCTGGCTCCATTCGACACTGTCAGTGTTGTTCTCCCACATGCTTTTCTCTTGTGGCCAAAAACGATGACAGTGTGGTGTCGCACTTCCGGACTTTCTTGTTTGATAATAGACGGAGCAGTCTCTCTGGGATGACTGAGCAATTAGCCCCGGTGTCGAGCTTGCAGCGTACGCTATCTTTTTCTATTGTGACTGTCTCGCTCCATCGGTCTTCTTTCTCTATCTTATCTACGGTTAAATGGCACAGCAGATAATCTTCATCGCTGTCGTCCGTATCCTCGCACTCTACTTGTCGTACTTTGGGATCAAATTTTCGTCCTTTTTTCGACTGGCGTCGCTGACGGCTGTATGATGTCTGGGTCCCGCTCTTGCAGCATTTTGCAAAATGGCCTAGCTCGCCACAACCAAGGCACTGTTTTCCAGCAGCTGGGCACGAGCTCGCGCGATGAACGAAGCCGCAACAGTGGCACGTGGCTTGGTCCGCTCTTGTGAGCGCCTTTACTGCCAGTGTGTCCTCGTGTCGCTCGTCCTTTCCCTGGATTTCGTTGAACTGTTCTACAGTTCGTTCCCTTGTTCGGCATATCTCCAGGACTTTGTCAAAGGTAGGATTGTCGTTGATCAGTTTCTGCTGTAACTGTCGGTCTTTAGTTCCGAGTATTATTCGGCTTCTTAGCATACGTTCTTCGACGTCGCCGTATTCGCAGTTGCGCACAAGCACCCTCAGTTCCGTCAACCACTCATCAAATTTCTCACCTTCTTTTTGGTCTCTTTTCCCAAAGATGAATTCGTGGTACGTGAGGTTGATCGCTGGCTTCATGTGCGCCGCGAACTTATTCTTCAGGACTTCTAGTTTCTCTCTGTCTTCCTCGTTATCGAATGTGAAGGTAGTGTAAATTCGCCTACCTTCTTCTCCGATGCAGACGAGAAGTGTTGCTGCTTGCACCTTGTCAGGTTGGTCCATGAGGTGCGTTGCTACCGCAAACAGCTTGAATTCCATTAGCCACTTCTTCCATGCGTTCCAGGGTTCGCTTGCCAGGTCTAGCGGTTTCGGCGGCGGCAGCAGGCTCGTCATGGTGGTCGCTGTTCGCTCACTTCGGCGTTCTTCGCGGTCGCCACCTTCTCCAGGCCTACTGTCCAGCGTTGCTTCGTTTCCTTGAACCGCTAGAACCTAATTGGGCTTAAATCGCTGCCACCATGTAGGAAGCAACACGCATCAGCCAGCATGGAGATTCGAACGAATGATCTTTATCTCGCGCGCTCCGCGCTCGTGTTCAGACCGCGGCATCCCAGCGAGAGAGGTGGCGCCATCTCTCGCTGGTTACTACAGTCGACGTTTTTTATTCAAACCACGAACTACTTTTTCAAGGGGCAAGGAAGCACTCTGCGAAACTGTGCTTAAAATTCTTATTACTGTTGAAACACATTTGGCCTACTTTTGTCAAGAAGCTTGTTTCCCGTACACTGAGCAAAGAAAACAAGCCATCTGGTGATGTTCCTTAAGAAGGCAAGGATAGATGATACCACTGTTGTCTGCTGTATCTTCCCGAAGCCTGGACTTATTATTAACGCCGTGTACAGCCAGATTGTACCGGTCCCGAACTCCAGAAACGAAGAACGTCCTCTGCGTATATGAGATCGCCAGGCAGGTTGGTGAATCTTGTAGTGCAAATTTAGTTTTTAGTTTACCTCAGGCTTTAAAAAATGAACTGATTACTACAATCATTACCTCAGCCTTAAAAAAATGATTACTAGGATCATTAGTGCTCACAGCAATGAACCGAAGCACTACAAAATGACAATAAAAAGCAATTGATACAAATATTGTAGTGTGGTGGCGAGTACTCAAGCCAGGTGTATAGTCAATCCTATTACAGTTGTTTTGCAATAATTCGAACCCGGGTATTCTATACTGCGGGTTCATTTAAACAAAGTTCTAAATTTATCTTGTCCGGCTATGCTTTTATGCATTTATGAGCTGCTTAATTAAAACAACGTTTTCGTTTAATTAACTTCTTTAATCGCGGCGTGTTAGCCCCGTTCTGTGCTCTTCCCACTGAGCACCTGTGTACCACGAGAAAGCAATAACCTCAAAGCTGGCGGGCATTGCTTTTCCGCAGTGCGCCGGTGCTCGGTGAAAAGTGCACTCAATGGGACTACCGCACAACGATTATTCATGCAGTACTGCCATCACAATCTGCTTTCATAATTCGTGCTTGTTTCTTTTTTATTTTTCTGACGGCGTTAAGTTCAAGATTAAAGAAAAAATGTTTGCATTTATCAAGCATATTTATAAATTATTTCGATTAGGATAACTGGGCGAGTCTTTAGGTTTAATGTAATGTCAAATCTGTCATTTACATGCCACCACAACGGAGGCACTGAAATTTCTGAGGCCACAGTTCAATGACATAATTATTTTAAAAATTCACGGAGCTCAGAAGTGCACAAGTCATAGGTTGGGAACCACCTTCACGCGTTAATCTAAATTTTCGTTTAAGCATGGTACAATGGCTGCAAAAGACTCCGAGAAACTATTCAATACTTGATTACAAAATATTCGACCAAAACCACTATTCGCTTTAAGCCTTAGCAATATATTATATCTGTGCCTGCTAATAAATATGCCTGTTTGGAAGAAAGTGTAAGAAATCTGCTTGGTTTGAGTACGAGTATCTATCCCTTTACTAAATTGCTACTTTGTCTCAAGTCATATTGCCATGTGCGAATAGCCGAATCAGCAGCGTGCTCGACTCTTACGCTGGGGTTTGGTCTTCGCCAGCACTTTGTTCCTTTATTTTCCTTTTGTTTGGATGCTTGGAATTTTTCAGATGACACGAGAATCTAGTTTGTTCAAGCTCGAAACTGTCTAGATACCCACGCGTTTACAAATGAAGGTTCGCACGGCTGCCTGAGTCACTCGTCCTTCTGTCGCCGTCAAAGTATGTGGTCTTTGTTTCTTTTTGTTTCTCGGCACAAGTGTGCCGCATGAAACGCTGATTTTAAGTTGTATTTGTCAAGTTTATTTTTATCGATGATAAATTGGTGGACGTGCGGGGTGACGCAATCTATACCCACGATGCATACCACCTGTGAACACGGTAACTCTGAAGACGACGATCGTAAGACGACGTCCTCGAAATCATCCGAGGACGACTCCAACTGTGACATCAACGACCACTTCAACAATGGCCTGGAAAACGACCCGAACAATGAACTCGACAAAGCCCCTGGCTACAACATTTCGACGAAAACATGATGACGACTTTTACGACAATGATGAAATGGACAACAGCTCCAAAGACAAACCCCAGCTACGATTTTAACAACTAACCTGACTGCGGCCTCGACGACAAACAGTGTCTTCGACCTTGATGACAAGACTGATGACGACACTGATGATGACCCAGGCGACAACTCGAACAATGACATGAAAGACGAACCCGACTACAGCTTCGACGGCAACCCAAGAACGACCCGGACGATGACTTTAACGAAAACCACGACTACAACCTTGACGACGGCTTTGATGACGAACCCGATGACGATACCTACGACAATTGTGGTATCGACCACGAAGACAAACAGGGCTACGACGCTAGGTTCGTCACTCAACGAACGGAGGAAGTCTGCCAGCTCGGCCGCATTTTGATTCAAGCCACAACTTCATGATGATAGCTGGTACAATCTTTGTCGCCATGACGCGCAGTTCCAGCATGGCTAGCAAGTGTGAATCTCAACACCAATTCATCGTCGCAGTAAAGAACCGTTAAAGTGGTACTTCGGCCTCAAGGTTATTCGCTACATGAGACTTAAACTGTAAGTCGTTGCCTAATGGCACATGAACATCGTCACGCCGCCCTTTGCGACCAAAAGACGATTCACGTCGTCCGACTTAACTGAACTAGGTATGCTCGATAGGACTGTGAAAATCAGTGTTTTACGAGACGCTGTCATTTAGCCTTCCCTAGTTTGAGCTGTTAATTTTATTTTGGTTTTGGCACTTCCCATGATGCAACGCGCGGTGACGAGGAGGACGGGAAGGAGGGTGAGGGGGCGGGGAGGGGCAGGAGGATGAGGAGGAGAGAGGAGGAGGGTGAGGGGAAAGAGGAGGTAGGAGGAGGAGGGAAGATGAGGGGGAAGAGTAGAGGAGAAGAGGGAGGAGGGATGAGGAGGAGGAGATTAGGGAGGGGGAGGAGGGAGGAAACGGAGAGGAGAGGAGGAGCTTGAAGGATGAGGAGAGGATGAGTTGAAGGAGAAGGAGAGGGGGAGGAGGAGAACGAGGAGGACGACGCCTGCATCTGGCCGAGCAGCTGCTCCGCTTCCTTTGTCTATGCGCCGTACACACAAAGTTGGTGCTGTATATTAAAGGCACGTCCGTAAAGTTTTTGCTCCTTTAGGTACAAATCATGTAAAGCCCTATCCAACTGTGACCGTAGTCATGTTTCTTGCCTCTTACTGGTTCGCTTGTAGACTGATCGTGAAGATGACGTTCACTTGCCGCTGGACCGTGGTGCGAACTGCCATTATTTCCTGGTTGTCATCGCAGTGCTTTGTCAAGTCAACCTTGTGCTGATTCCAGTCCTCTTTGATGTAGAGCACGGCTTTCACCAGAGGGTCGGTGCCCTGTCCCTGACGATTATTGGAGATCGATGGGCTTGACTAGATAATAAAACCTGGTAGATTAATGTCGTGTCCGTTGACTTCCTGCACAAGAATGATATCGGGCTTCTCTTCGGCCTTGTCTTGGAATCTTGCTCTGAGCTCTGCCACTCCATAGCGAAGCACTTCGCAATTCCACTGAAGCACCTTGATTATGATTTAGGCAGCATATGTTGCTGGTGAGTGTCTTCCATTAGTTGAAGGAAGCTTTGTATTCTCTGTTTTGTTCATGCAGCTTTTGAACCGTGGCTTTCAGCCTCTCCGATTTCGCTTTCAGGGAGGCGTAGCTGCTCTAGTCTGTTAGGGGTGCTGTCGGGTCGAGTCCCTTTAGGAACATGTAAGCACACAGTTGTGAGGCGCTCGGTGGGACCGGGATCCTGATCTCTCTGGATGCAACCTCCCGCGTTTGCTGCAGCTTGTACTGTTCCTTACAGCTCTTTGCTTTTTCTGTCATCCGTCTTTGGGTATTTTGCCATGTGAGGCAGGCACGGTTTGTGCCTTTGTGCCAAACCTTCTGACACCTTTGGTAGAGGAGGGCGTTCAGAGTTGGGCTTCCCACCTTGGTTTCACTATGCGTCTTGCCACACGGTGCGCAGGTCGTAGCATTCGTACAAATGTCCGGATTGTTCTCCAAGCGTTGGGAGTGAGCGCTAGTCACAGCTTTTGCCTTGTAGGGGAATACCCGCATGTACCGACTTCCGTACGAGACGGATCTCGATGGCTTGTCTCCGTCGAAGGTCAACATTGCCGTGTTGAACTTGCCCAGAGGTCTGGTGCTACCACGTGCACCGTCTCCCATTCCAGTGCAAGGTTGAGTGCCTCGTCTCAGGGATCTTCTTGTAGGGTGTGAACGTCGCAAATTACGCCCTTGCAATAGGTTGCGTCCTGAGCGAGAAAGACTTGAACGGGTATTTGCTTGCTTTCAATATCGACCTCGGTGATCATCTCTACGATGGCCGCCAATGCGTCCGTGTCAGTGCTCACCGAGATGGCATTGTCATTTTATATTAGGTACATGGTGTATGTACTAGGTAGCTAGTGCTTGTGTGATGTTTTCAACCACTTTGAGTCTTGGAATGAACGGCCTGATCGAATAGCCCGATCTTGTCAGGCGGATCTTATACTCAATTTGACAACGCTTTTGGGTCTTAGCGACACCCCACGTTATTCCTTATTGCAGTCGGGTTCCCCCGTGCCCGTTTACATTTTGTATCGTGTGTTATGGTGACTTAAGCGACTCCGTTGTCTCGCAGCATGAGCGCTTCCGCTACCGCAACTGCAGTTCTTGGCTGTGACGCCCTTTCGCCCGTGGAATCGTGGGGCTGACTTGGCGGAGGAATATATGACCAAGCGTCTGCAGGCGTGTATGTAGAGACGGTCGACGCCTGCTCGTTGGATTTTTTAGCTTTCGTTTTCATCTTCTGCTTCTTTCCGGCAACAAGAACGATGTTGTGCCTCTCCTAAAATGCTTATGAAAATGTCCACGAGACTCTCCTTTGAAATGCTCGAAAGTAAAGTTTGCACAGCCTGCTCAACCGTCAGTGCTGAACTCTCTGGTGAAGAATTGGCTTGCTGAACGAAATGCAATGCAGTAAGCAGCTTGATGACCGGTTGTCATGAATAGCAAGGGTTTCGCTGGAGCAGAAACTGTCGGTTCCGTCACGAGGGCGGCGGGTTCGGCGTTTGGCTCTGCGAGATTTCTTGTGTCCATGTCTTCTAATTGCTGGTGATGAGGGCTAAAAGTCTTGGCCGTTTTTTCCAGGTTAACCGGCGGAGCCGGTATCGCTGTCTTTCGACATCTGCCCTCCCCACCCCCCAGATTTTCGAGACATGGTATATTAGGTGCAAGGTCATATATCGGGAGCTTAATAAAACGCGTCCGATCTCTTCGGTACTTTCTTCTTTCACCAACTGGCGCTTAAGAGCTGCGCTCTAAAATAATGGCATGACGTCAGTTAACATCTAGCCTGCACAGCAAAGAAATTCAAATTACAAAAACAAGTTATCACATCAAAAATGATTTATTTTAAAATGGTCGGAGCTGAGGGATTCTTACAAGCCGTGAAACAAATAATTAAAAATTAAATGAAGACACGCTGGGTCCGGCAAAAATGATATAACTTTTTTTTATTATGTAACGAAACCAACGTTACTGGAGCAAGCTCAGTTTCGCGGCTCCCTATTCTTGCCTGCAGAGGCGAGTGGCCCAGGTGGCGGTCATGAGAACTAGCGGCGCTGCAGTTGGATCTTGCTTCCCTGTCTCGCGCGTTGTCTGCTTCCACTGCGTTGAGAGCTTCCTTTTCTTTCTCTTCTCTTCCTTTTTTGTTTACTTCCATGTGTATAATAGCAAACAAAAAAAAGATGACGAAGATGAATGTGGAATACACAACAGAAATCAGAGTCTGCGGATTGTGAGTGTTCTTTCTTTGAGTGTTTGAAATTTATTTTCTTGTGCGTCTGTTTCCTTGCGCTGTGAAGTGTTAGTATGAATCAACAACTCGCCCAACCTCAAGTATTGCTATTAAAATTTGGCGGGCTAAACAATCCGGAAGGAAGACTCGACTGCAGCGCTGCTAGTTCTCGTGACCGCCACTGAGCCCACGTCGCAGGCGGAGCTGTGAAACTGAGCCTGCTCTCTGTAACGTTGAACGAAACGATAAAAACGTAGTAGAATATGCACTGACTTGGCATTTCCTCCGGAAATATTATCAACATCCGAAAAAGTTACAGACCTTTACGCTTCTTGAATGTAAACATCTTCGACAGAGATCTTTACGCTTCTCTTTGGTGCAAAATTAAAGCGCAGCTCTTGAGTGATCTTGATTTGATATGCCATGGAAGAGAACTTAAGGAGAAATATAGATATATGATTTTTATTTTGTTTTGTTTTAAGGTAGTCCAGGAACGACGAGGAGGGTACTGGTGGGAGCCCCACAATGCAACGCGCGCGGTGTTTGTCTAAACTCGAAACGTTTTCGACAAATTGCTCCGGATTTCATAAAGCAGCATCTCCTCAAATCGTGGCCTGTGACGTCATATGACGGCACAGTTTCTCCGCTAAATTTAGCTAGAAAACTGACGCCACGTGGCCTCAACACAAATTCAAATCCCTGCTAAATTTAGCTGGAAAATTGGCGTCACATGACTTTGTGTCACATCACCTATCAATAAATTCAATTTCCCCGCTAGATTTAGCAGGAACATTTATATAACTTAACGTCAACAACGATTTAATTCCCCGCTAAATTTAGCGGGAACACTGAATTGCTGTTGGGGTCACGTCAGGTAAGATTTGCCGCTAAACTTAGTGGGGAAACTGAATGCGGAGTGTTGCATTATGGGACATCACAAACCTACACGCAAATTCAGTTTCTTCGCTAAATTTAGGTGTTTCGTCTCTCCGCCACCCTAGAAGTTTATAATAGTAACATTATGAGTCATGAAAAACATCTAAACGGTATGAGCGCACACGTAGAGAGAAGAGAGAAGATACAAGAAAAAGGCGCTACTCAAAACTATAATTATTAAGATGAAGAAAAAAAGGAACATCGTAAAAAACTCATCACCCCCATTAAAAATAGAAGACAGATGAAGAATAAATAGTAGGGTTTTCTCTCGCGCACACATGCTTCAAACACCAGGTCATTTGTTTAAACATCAGATCCATTGTTGGCCGTCGCGTTCCCATTATGCAGGGTGTCATGCCAAAATCTCGGCTCGTGCGGGCTCTTCATTGTAAAAGATGAAGACAAGCACCTCATCCGGAGTCGGCTGTCACGTTGTCATATTGCCTGAAGTTTCGCTGCAACCACGGTTCATGCTGGTTCTTCATTGTGTGTTTCAAAAAGTATATTTCCTTTATTGTTTGTGACACTGATTCAGCACTGATGCATTCCTTATACGCAGATAGGATGTGGTAGGCTTCCAGCACCTCGCGGGTTAGTTTGTCTCTGTGCCTCTCTAGAATGCTTGTTTCCCGAATAGCGGACTGTATTTGCACTCATTACAATGTGTTTGCAAGATGTGGTCCTACTGTGGCTCTCTGAAAGTAATCATGTTCGCGTAGTCTATCGTTGAGGCATCTTCCCGTTTGACCGACGTAGCTCTTTCCACACGAGAGTGGTATATTATATATCACGCCTAAAGAACAAGGAAGAAAAAGTTTGGCATGTTTCTTAGTGCACCTGTGTTTTGTAGCACCTTCGGCCAGCGAGTTTACTCTACAGCAAATTTGGCTCATTTTTGGCGGAGCCGAAAAAACAACTCGAACCTCAAAACGACTTGCTACATTTTTTTTTTTTTAGATTGTGTGACGTCATGTGGAGATACGGAATTACCACTGGTCTTGCTTTTTCCACGTCAGTTTTGTTAGATTGGAGGCCTTTTGTCTTTTTCAATAAGGTGTCCGCCACAGTTAGCCAGTAGTGCTAACGGATAGCTGGCTATTCTGAGTCTCTCAACCTGCATTGTGAAGCTGGCTCCCATAGTGTGGATACACGATTTCTTTAGCGCAGAGGCCAAACAAGATTTTAGCAATGCCGCTCTTGACGATCTTAGAGTGAGCAGAACTATAATCTAAAATTATTTTAACGGAGCGTGGGCAGTACGACCAGCACATATGCGTTTCAACCAGGTGGACCGAAAGGTCTAAAAACGGAAGGACATTTTCTTGAGGCACTTCATATGTGAACTTAAGGCCCCCTCTATACTCAGTAAAGGTCGCCAAAATATCATTCTCTTATGTGTGCACAATTTCGCTACCTTCAAGAACAACCAGGAAATCATCCACGTAGCGGGTCACCTTGATAATTCTTTTACTTTCAAGCGCACTTCCAATGGCACAGTCTACCGCTCCCAGGTAAATGTCGCTGAGGACTGGGGCTACGCATGAGCCAATACATACTCCTGAGTTTTGTAAGAAGCACCTATCCCGCCACCCAACAATCATGGACGATCAATGAAAGTGTAGCAGCTCTAAAAAGCTCTCGGTTGATATTCCTCTAGAGCCTCTGAAGGAGAGCTCTTCATTGGCTTCAATACATTTCTTCACCGACTCCAATAATTGTTCATGTGGTTTCGTTGTAAAGCACACGTTGTAAAGCACAACGCTTCTGAATTCACATCAAGGCATGGTACCAAAACAAGCACCGATGCTAGAACACAAGAGTAAAAACAATATCAGCACAGAGTTCTTAGAAGTCAAAATACTGAAACAAACAAATATGAAAACAGTGAAAATAGCGCACCGGGACTCTTCAAGAAGACTTGAATACAGTTGACATCTCTATTTTTTCATGTTCTTTTTTGTTACTCTTAATCATATACAGACAACGTAATTACAAAATAGATTGCTAAAAACTATATATTTAAAAGAAAAGAAAATCTGTGAAGGCGTCAGATCAGCATTTTAACTAATACTTTTAGTTATTGTGAAGTCTGGTGATAAGTATTCCGTAAACTTTAAGTAACAAAACTCTCAACTATTAAGAACAAACAATAAATTAATATATATATATGAAAGCAAATATTTATAGCAGCATGAACCTTATCTGAACGCTTGTCCTAAATGCCAAATCCTAACCACTTGTACGTTTTGACCCGATACTTACGAGCCATTTTCTCGCAATGTTTTTTTTATTATCTCACTTTGATTTTTTCTCAGGTATCACTTATAAAACGCTATATATAACACATACAGGCAATTTATTTGTTGTATAAATTTATGAAAATTAAAGCTTTCAATGCTTGGCTGGAAATAAAAATTTTGGAATTTTAAAAGTCGAATAAATGTCTATTTGATTTATTTTGAAATTTTAGTGACTGCTCTCCACCATTATCTAATGTAGCTCCATGAAAAACGCCTGGCATAATTTTGTTTCCGTCGAAGTAACACTGCAATAAATCGTAATTTCCACACCGACTGTTTTGCCCGATTGCCACGCCTAGCTTGTTCTTGTCTTCCAGGTAATTTCTACAACCTTTCCTAAATATTTTATTTTTGTGCAAGTCTACGCATATTAAAATATTTGTTGTATAAAAAAAACTTGATGTTTTTCTTATTCTGCTGAAGATGAATGTCCAGCAAAGCTGTTCTATGGTGGGAATGACGTAATGGCCCGGCCGGAAGTCGGCAAGCCAGAGTGAAAGGGCTGCAAAGGTTGCGCCGCAGCTGATAGATGGCGGTAAGTTGTCCGGAGTTTTGGGTCATAATTTTTTTGCTGACGAACACGATAATGGTGAAACTAGCCCCTAACAGCACCGCTGCAAGAGCGCCAACACTTATATCATCTCTGATACTATTATACTGTTTTTCAAGAAATTTGTAGAACGTCAACCGCAGGCAGCAGATCATCCTAGTTGTTGCTTTTTGCATAGAAAGAAAGAAGTTGCATTGAAAGGTACAATCTGAGGCACTGTTGTTTTGACGAAGTATAACAAATATTCATGTTCACGATAAATCGATACAATAATTCGGCTACTTCCTCAATTTTTGATGGAAATAAATTTTTTTTATCTGCCCTTTGAAATTTACGGTTTGTTTTACTTCGAAGTAATTTAAAGAAAGCTATAAATCAAAATTTCGGAGATGTATGTTTTTATATAATTTGTTTTTGATCGTTTTAAGATATTGTTTGTGGTTTCATAGATGTATATATTAAACAAAGCGAGATAACGGCTCATAAATGTTGTATCAAAATGTCCAAATGCCTATGTTTTCACATTTTGATATGTACTATATACAATTCACACTGATATAAGTATTTTTGTTTATAGTCATAAGTTACTGTATCTAAAATTATTTGATAATTTTTTTTTTCAATTTTACTTTGCGTAATATTTTAACGCTAACTTCACGATAACAAAAGAAAGGGGGATGCTATATTGACGCGATGAGGAGTGTTTTCTTTTATTTATTTTTGTAATTTTTGTCATACCTTCATTCGATTACGTTCCGTGCACAGAGACTTGGAAAGTATTGCGATATTATCGCGTTCCTGTAACTAGTTAATTTTTTTTCTGACTTTGAAGTGTAACTCGCTATAATTCTTTCAAGCCACCATAAATATTACCTCAATACTTCTTTTTAAGTAACTGAAAAGGTCTTCAAAGATGCTGTAGCGTTGAGACTACATAAATATTTAATACATTATTTTAAAATACTCCAGTTAGAACCACTAGCCCCGACGAGATCGGTTCCTCAAATCTTGTCTCAAGATCTGCTGTAATTTTTCGTCTGCTTCGGTCTGGCCGTTCGCTACAATCATCCCCCCCCCCCCACACACACACACATTAGCGCGGAAGCGCAGCGACCAAGCGGTCATCTTTCTTTTCAAAGTGTTAGCGGTCTCCTTAAAATGAATGTCGGTTCTCCCACTTGAGCTTTTGTGAGTCAGATGGCAATTGTTGCACTGTTGGAGTCAAACTGGGCGGGCTTGACCCGGTCGATGGACACAACTTGTTCTTTGTTTTTGATTAGCACAGCGAACGTTTTGGTGTTACGGCAAACCATCGGAAAAGGGCCATCGTACGGAGGTTGGAGATGCGCTTGGACACCGTCTCGCCGAATTAATACATGTGTACACTTTGCCAGATGAGGGCTGACGAATGTACTCCGTGTGAAGGGAATTATTTTACTAACGGGGCGTAGGTCTTGTATTAGGAGCCGGAACCAGAGAGAAGATCGAGACAAGCGCAAACTCACAACTCGATGTATTGAAGGAAAAAAGAAGAACAGCCAGTTGTATAAGCTCGAATCGAAACGACACTGGCACGGGGCGGCCATGCACGCGAAAGACACACCATAAACCAGGCTCATACGATTCCAGAAATGCGATTTTCTTGTCGGCTAATGCCACTGATGGTTGGCTGACACAACGCTCGCCTAGGCGTAGCATACTAAAATCTTCAAAACATTTCCCTAGCGTGTGTTTTTCTGGAATCTGCCAATTGTCGAGTTTTTTTTTTTTTTGTAAAAAAAGGTGTACACTTACATGCTTGACAATGCAGGGGTAGGTAACCCCCCACCATGGAATTTAGAGAAAAATTGTGTTTCCTTAACCGGTCATTAATACTCCGTCCTGTTTGTCCTTCATAGGACCACAGGAAAGGGGAATAATATAAATCACACTGAATGAACAGGGCACGTAAGGGGGGACGTGTTTTGTGCGGCACCTCTGTTTTGTGGAACTAGTCAATAATGACATCGCCTTTTCTACAATAGACAGATCTCACAGCCAGTTTCATCACGCCACCGCTGCCGCCATACATCATGGGATCTGTTGTCTTTATGCACGCGCGACAACCTCGCTGAGCAAGAGCACGCGGCGGCACGAGCTGTCTCGTGCACTGGCGCCTGCCTCCTAGGAACTACAAATATGGCGGCGTCACGCATGCGTGGAACACTCAGTGAGATCGATCTATTGTATGAGCGTGGTTGATGGTGGTGGTCCTTCGCGTGCCCGCGCCCGGTGCCAGTTTGGCCTCGGCTCGAGCTATAGAGCGGGCTGTTCTTTTTTTTCTTCCCTTTCAACATCACTCGAGTTGTGAGTTTGCCGCATGTCCCTTCTCTTTTCACTGTTTCTTCTCTATTTAGTGCGCAATTTTAACTTATGTTTAATTACCACCTACTCGCCCAATTAACCACCTGATTGCAATATATAAGCTCTTAAGAAAAAAAGGAATTTCATAAATATTAGTCGTGGTCATTGTGTTGTCATCAATAGATAAATTAAAAAAATGCATGGCCAAAGTCACTAATTCACTATGACGAAATAGCTGCGACGATAACGCGTTACTTCTATTTCTATGTAACTGTAAGTTGAGTACATATTCGGCGAACTAGTTCGCAGTTTAGCTCATTACTTTTTTTAAAAGTAACTTACCCGGAGACTGCCTGCACATATAGGGAAGCAACTCTCAAGAACACGCACGAAAACAAAAATGTAGTTTGCAATCACATGCATAATCTTATCTGAACAGACCCACATTTAATTGATTATACCTAAAAGTTACGAAACTTTAGTTGTACACGTATCAAGCAAAATAATCTCATAACAGAAACAAAGTACAGCACATTGTTTTTATGTTATGGTCGCCCTCTTATAAATTGGACGTCATTCGTTTTGGCAACAAAAGTTGTTGCCACAGAACTACAGAAACAAATCAGTTACCAGTGAAGTGAGCGAAAACTGAAGCCTTAAACACTAGCTCGTGCCAATTGGAAACTCAAAATATAAACATATATACCCCCAACCCACCCACATCATTATTGAATATTGCAGTCAGCACGAAATGTGATGGGAGCATTATTTTTTACACACTTGCGTTTGACTTGCTACCAACTGAAGGCCCACTCATACACTTGCGCTTGGCTCTGACCAGCTGAGACAATGATCTTAAAACATCTCTGAGATTTGCCAAAGACCGACTTTTCCGCGCAGTTGGGCGTAAGCCGTTTCAAGAGGCTTAAACCCGGTCTTGTCCGAATACATGGTAGTCAAGGCTCGTCCACACACTTGCAACCGAGTACGACCGAGAGAGACGAGACCGGTTTTTAAGCTTCTAGCGTCGTCTTAGGACGGGATGCGCTGCTAAGAAGCTGGTCCTAAGACGTCGTAAGAGGCTGAAAAACCGGTCTGGTCTCTCTCCGTCACACTCGGTTGTAAATGTGTGAACGGCGCTTAAGACGTCGCAAGAGGCTTAAAAGTCGGTCTTGTCTCTCTGGGCCTTACTTGGTTGCCTATGTATGAACGGCGCTTCAAACGCAAGTGTTTGAACGCCCTTGATACAAGTCCGGTTTTTAAACCTCTTGCCATGGCTTACGACTGGCCGCATTGCTGAGCAGCCAGCGGTAAGCTTTCACGAGATACTTAAAACCGGTCTTGTCTCAGTCGATTATGGCCAAACACGAGTGTGTGAATGGGCTTCACAAGCACCAAGATTGTGGATTCTCAAGAAAAAGTGTTCGCGGTACTATAGAAAAGTGAGGTGTTCTATAAAAGAAGGGATGTAAAAAAGACATATCCAACAACACAGCCCGCGGACCTGGTATGGACCTCGCCGGACCTGGAAAAAGGCGACAATAGAACAGGTTTAAAATCTCGATAACCGCAGTACGACAGGTGCGCGGACATATTTCATGACCCTTGCCTATGCGATACACAACATTTCGCAGGTCCGCGGTCTTTTTCCTGGAGAGGCGCCTGTAGTCCGCAGAACAGCTCTTGAGATTTAGATGTTTCTTTTTGCCTCCAACATGGCGGAATTCAAACCACAGGAAGGGAAACGTGAATGATTTCTTAGGAACTTGTCCGCGGTGTAAACACACCTTTTTTTACAATAAAAAGGGTTATCATGAGCTGGAACCAAATGAGACCAAGGTAGTAGCAACAACCGCATGTAATGGTGGTCCTCAGTAAACGTCCACAACTCTCAATAAGATTAACCTTAAACGCTCATAAAGCATAGAACAAAATGTTAACTGCATCTCCAATAACGCGAACATTTGCCATTTAACTTTGACTTCCCTGTGATCAAACTTTATAAAATATGAGATTGAACGCGAAAAAAAGACATTGAAATAAAATATTACGTAGTCTGGCTGCCGCCAATAACTTAATTATATTATACCCTGATATGCCACCGTAGCTGTTTGCGATGCGCCAGAATAGATAACTCAGACGTGTATATGCGGAACTTCGAGGTAACGTTTCCTTCGACTCAAAACAGTTAATAAAGCTTTGATGAACTACTGCAATATATGTACTTGGTGTTGTTATAAGCTTAGCATATTTAAAAAAAAGAAACCTCAAAGCTATACTTTTGCGGTCTATGAAGCTGGAGTCAAACTGCTAGGAAGCATAGTGTCGGGGTTGAATTGTAACGTTCAGTCGGGTGAATATCTAGAATGTGTTAAATAACGTTTTTTTTTAGTAAATATAAACATATGGCTTCCAATAGAAACTTGCTGAGCGTCATCTAAAACCACTGAATAAAAATAATATATACTATACTTTCCAACACTGAGCTGCACAACAAAAGCATCTTATATACAGCATTTCCACAGCTCCGCAATGTGGTGCCAGTTCATGTCCACACCTAAATCCCCTTCAGAAAGTTTTTTTTTTTTAACGAATTTTGCTATCCAGTTTTGTTTAAACAAGAAAGACACATGCATCGAACGGGTGCTCCGCCGCCATTCGCAAAAAAGGGCCGCTGATTACACTGCTGAGCCGCCATTTGCTTCGAAGGGCCGTGCGAAAAACAGATACTATGCACTGTCGCATTTGGCACTACTTGCAAGACAAACGCAAACACATAAACTGGAATTAGCCGCACTAACATCACAAAAGTGATATTTGTGCACGCGGCAAAGTGCGTCAGGAGAAAACGCACCAAACATGCTAGGTCACCAGCGGCTTGGGTTTAAAGTCGAGTCTAAAGCTCTGGGGCGCCCAAACTTGGAGTTTTAAGGCCTGTTCAAACATAGAGCGGACCGCTAAGTTAGCTCGCCATATCAGCGCCCGAACAAGCGCTCATGTGGCGCTTCCTAGCGCGCACCTTAGTTCTAATATAGTGTGCGATTTGCGCTTTAGTAGCGCGTTGTTAGCGCTTCAGTAACGCCTTGTTAGCTCCTTTTTTACCGCGGTTACTGATGCGGATCGCCACGTTCACGGCGGTTCCGGTTCCTATTAATCGGTGTCCATTAAAAGCACCATGTATTTAAAAACACCATGACGGACATTTGAAAGGCTGAATTAGAAACGCGACAAATGCTGTTACATACGTAATTAGTGCATATGTGTGTGGACGGCCTAACGCCAAGAAGAGCCTTCTGGGTGCGCGAAATTTTTGCCGCCGAGATACCGACGGGTGCCCGGTGAATATTGTTACCAAGCTGTGAGACCGAGACACACAGCTCTTTCGCAGGTGATTACCTTTCGACTGCGTGTCTTTGAAACCAGGGTCACGCATGTCGAATAGAAAGCGATGAGGTCGTACCCAATCAATTAGTCGTTCAAAGACCATAAATCTGGATTGTCTGCCTGACCGCTCAGCGGCTATTTTACTTTCTCTTATTTCAATATCTAAAGGGAAAAAAGGAGAAACAGCGGAATCGCCGTGCACGCGAGGTTCCGCAGCAGCAAGCACGGCACAAGGAGCGTGAAAGCGCTAAAACTGCGCTGCCTCAAGCGCAGACCCCGAGCGCTGCTGAAGCGCTAACTGAGCGCTACTTCACTTGGAAGTCGGTCCCATATGAGCGCCGCTTCCAGCGCTCATGATGCGCTAACTTAGCGCTCCGCTGTATGCGTGAACCGGCGTTCAGAGCACAGCTCTTAGGCGCCAGTTTCCGGCTTGAGCGGCATCACAGTCCCCACCGGCGCAACCGCGCGCGTTGCATTGCTAGTGTTGCGGTATTGCATGTGCTGGGCATTGCAACGCCCAACACGGTTTTCGAAAAACATTTTCATGTGAGACCCAACTAATATCTTCACAAATGACCTACATCACATTCTGGACCGAGGATCCCAGGCGGGACTGCATTTTCCTAGATTTCGCCAAAGCATTTGACAAAGTTTCTCACAATCTTCTGCTCCCTAAAACTTTCCTTAAACTTTAACATAGACAATAACGTTATTGCATGGATACAGTCTTTTTTAACTCAACGGTCTCAATTTGTCACCGTGAATAACAGTAACTCCTCTTTTGTCGTGAGGTTGCATCAGGGGTTCCGCAAGGGACAGTTTTGGACCGTTGCTATTCCCTAATTTATATTAACGACCTCCCCACTCCTGTCTCTTCATCCGTGTCTCCTGTTCGCTGACGACTGCAGTACTTTACCGTGAGATTCTCGATCATAATGACACCTGTATACTCCAATCAGACATTAATGCTATTAACTGTTGGTCTGACTCATGTTCCATGAAGCTTAACACTAACAAATGCAAGGTCATGCGTGTGTTCTCGCCAGTCTCAGGACTGTCCTAACTATTTCCTTAATAATGCTCATCTAGAACCGGTATCTTCGTGGCTACAAAGATTTAGGCGTCTCATATAGCCTTCTAACCTTTCATGGAAAACACATATTGCAGCATATTTCAGCTAACGCTAACCGCATGTTAGGTTACATCAAGCGAAATTTTTCATTAGCCCCTTGCTCCCACTGAAATTAACTCTTTACAAAAGTTTTAACCCGTCCCAAGTTAGAATATGCAGCTTCTGTCTCGGGATCCCAAACTAGTCACTCTCGTATCTACATTGGAGCCGTTCAGAACAGATCCTGCTCGTTTCATCCTCACAAACCATCACCGCACCAAGGCCAGTGTCACCTCTATGAAAAACAACCCTCTCATTACCACCTTTATCACTACGTCGTAAAATTTCTCGTCTTTCCCTATTCCATAAAATGTATCACCATAATTCTTCTTCTGCGCGACAAAATAATTGCTCGGCCTGTCTATAAGCTTCCTCCCGTATTGATCATCAACATAAGGTGGGCATTCCTAACTCTATCACGACCACATTTTATTCCTCGTTCGTTCCTCTCGTACATCCCAGGTGTGGAACCACCTCTCCCGGTCGATCGCCATCATCACGGACCTCTGAGCTCTTGCAAAGTACAATTACTAATTACTTTATTACTGGAGTGTGTCTAATATGTGCTATAAATGTTATTTTGCATTAATCCCTCTTGTTGCTCTCCTCTGTAATGCCTTCGGGCCCTGAGGGTATAATAAATGAAATGAATGAAATAGGTATAACCAAGCGGGCGTAACCGCTCAATGCATTATGTGAAGAGGAAGCGGCGCTGGTTGTGACGTTTCCTTATCTCTCCTGATTTCTGGATGTTGCCGACGAGTGGCCACCGTCGACAATGCACGACAAAACATGATTATGGCCGCTGTTTCCTCGATCGTGAGACCTGCAGTGAGGTGTGAGACTCGTGGCACGTGAGACATGTGCCACTAACGGGGTTTCTCCCGCCATTCACTTCCAGGTCCGGCTCATTGCAGTGCTGCGCCACCATTTAATACTAAGGGCCGCTCCACACAGGGCCTCTTCGACTGGCGCGTTTAACGATACTTGTAAGACAAACGAAATCACATCGAGGGATTAAGGCCACCTATTTAAGAGTCTATATTGTGGAGATGGCTCATCGCAGACCACGGGGTGAGTTTTCTATTTAAAGGGGTCACGAAACGATATCGGGTTGGAATGCGCATGACTTTGCATTGGCGTACTGATTCTAGGATGGATAAAGTATATTCGCACAGACAGCCAATGATTTAGTAGCGTTTTGCGTTGTAATTATAAGAATAAAAGAGAAAAAAATAGCTGTGGTTTTGCGGATATTTATACCGCGAGTAGTTGGTCAGCCATTTCAATATCCGCGGTGATAATAATAGCCGAACTTTTACAAGTGCCTGAAACTCAGCACGCGCTTTTTTTTGTTGCCAACCACCACGCGTCACTATGATTAAAGTTGATCGCATAAGTCAGGCACCCTCACCACGTGGCCGCTTGTTCTGGCTATGAGTTGAAGGAATGACCGATGTTCCTATTTCTTAATTTCTAACAACTGCCATTGTCTAGAAGAAAAAAACTAGGGCAAGATTATTCAGCTCTTAAAGTTAGGGAGTTATTCTAAGTATTTAAGGAAGGTAGAAACATCGTTTCATGACGTACTTTAATGGCGATCGCCTCCTGCCTAAGTAAAAATGCTCTGGGTTTTTTGTGGTGGGGAGGAAAGCAGGCGAAAAGTCGGAGACGTTTGCAGACGATCAACAGTTTCGGCCTCCCCTCGCAGTACATATTGCAAAGGCGCCCTTTAGACCATGTGACCCCGACCGATCAGTTGGACACTCTCTGTAATAGAGGCTCTCTAGTGCTTATTATTTCACTCTTTCTCGGAATGAAACGTCCTCAGGAAAGCACTGCGCGCCCAAACTCTCGGAGGCCATGCACGCACAACCGCCGGACGGCGTACATAAGGTTCATTTAGTTTCGGTGTTCGTTCTACAAGTGGTGTCAAATATGCCAATGCACAATGTCCCACCCTCGTGAGGACCTTGAGAGCAAATGGCGGCGAGGCACTGAAATGAACAGCTCTTACTAAATAGGGGAGGTACACTGAAATTAACGGCTGTTAGAAGGAAATGGCGGAAGAGCCTTCGCTCACGACACGTGTGTTGAGCGTCTCCCAGAATAATGGTTGGCTGTACATGTAAGACAAGGTCATGCTTTAATTATATCGAGGGAATGTAGGCACACCAACGTATTCTAGTTCACTCTCCATCGGGTGTATGGTCTCGAGTGTCTCCATGTTCTTTGTTTCCTTCTTAACGCGAATTAAACCTTCTTCCACGGAACTTTCGGGCATGCTAACGACTAATATGTTTACTTTACACACATAAGCCATTTAGCTTCAATGGTGACATTACAGCCATTGTTTCACCAGATCGTATTTTATGTATATTAAAGTGCACACAACCCGGTGTTAGTCATCGCGTGCGAGAATACTTGGCTATCTTGGCTAATTATACGACGCCATTTCATCTCATAAATCACGCACTAGATCTAAAGCGCTTACGCGCTATCCCACTTGGTGCAACGAACGTTGTGTTTCGCCCCAGATGACGGACATGCAGCCACCAAGCCTTCTTCATTCAGCTTGGTTTGGTATGCTCCACTTCACCTGATGTTGTACCGCAGCGAAGTCTAGAAGCACGAGCTCACAGCGTCGGCAGCTGCCCTTTATGCACGAGAACTTGTGCGCCGAGGTTTACCGTGGGCAAGGAGCTCGCGCTTGCAGCCTTTTCTGGGGTACATCAAAAGATAAAACAAAATACAGCTAGACTGACCTCTTTTTTAGCTTTATTTAGCTGCAGCCTCTTTGAATGGGGATGTGTTGAAAACGCAATGTTTTACAAATCGATGTACTGCTGTTTGTTCAACATGATCAGTTGTGAAGTACTGCACTTGACTCGTGATTCTAAAATTAAAAGAAGAAGAAAAGACAAACACTCACGTTCGCTCATTTCGAATGTCGCCTTGTTCGCTACGTGGACACATTAAGCACTATTTCCTCTCTGTTTCAGGTAATGTGTGTTCTTAGTATACGATTGTTCTACCTCAGTTTCCAAGCGTTCTCTAATTGTTTTGTATGTTCTATGATTCGCCAGGAATCAACCCATTTAGGTCCAAGTGATCCTCGTCTTTATTAGGTTCAAGTTGCCCTGAAGTTTCTTGGTGTAAGCCATCCTTCTCGTTTATCTCCGCCCTCCGAAACAAGCTCCTAAATGGGTAAGCCTAAATTGTCCTATCACTATAGTTGTGTACTCTTGTCTTAGGCTATACGTTACCGTTATGAGGGACTAGCCGTCCGAAATAAAGCTAACGTGTTTTTTTTTTTTCTTTCGAGCATCCAATATCAACTGTTCATCACGGAGCGCTCAGTCTCCTACAAATTATACTTTCCGCGCGGACAAATGTCTAAAGTAATTGGAAGCTCTAGGATAGTGCCCCTCAACGCAATGCGTCCCCCAAACAGTTTGATCTGTCGCACTGCGCAGTGCGACGCGTCCAGCTGCTCGGGCGACGCAAAATGGGGCCTCCTATTCTATAACTCTACTTTCGACTAGAGGAATAGTACGCGTGCTCTGCTGTATTTGGCGTCCACGCACGCGTCCCCGTATATTTGACTGCATTGCCAAAGATAGCTAGAAAATGTGGCGGTTTGGACTTGATGTTAAAGTTTCTAAACTAACCGTTTTCTGATTCAAATGTATAAATTCCGCGGTTTTTGGAAACTTTAGACGAGCGATTTGCATCAAACAAATACGTGGAGATAACATACGCTGCTATCAAGTTTACGGGCTATTTTCTTATCAAATTGTTCAAAATCGCTTTTAATTTGTGTCTAGGATCACGGTTAGTTCTATTTTTTAAATCTATTATCTGGTTTTCATTACTTGTTCTATGGTTGCGCGGAGCTTTATCTTTCTGAGATACAGGCTAATTTTTCTAGTAGGACGAACCTAACTTTTTTTGTTTTAATCAAACACTAGTACCGCGCCTCTCCTCAGAGTAATATCAATACTCAAAAGCTCCTTTTTGTTGGGAAATATATTACAAATAAGTTTACATTGTGAGTTTTATAGTGTTGTGCCCGTTACCAAAAATAAGTAACGAAATAGCGTTCACTTGTTAGCTTGGAAAAAGCGAACCCGTTACAAAGCTCCGTTAACATTTTGCAAATGTAACAAAATACCGGTCTCCTTACTTCCCATGACTAACGGACCTTACTTTTACGTTAGTTTGTCGTTACTTTGTGTTTCACTGTTAGCATATATGACACCTGTTAGTACCACAAACGTCATCAAAAGATGGTAGAACACTTCTTGAGAAACGGGAGCTTGATGCATACAGTCAATCTTCCTCTGCTTCAGCAAGGGTTTGTTGGGAAAGTGGGTTGTAGTCTCGGTCTTTCGTTTCTTTGATATTACCGCGAACTCTGATAGCTTCTGCGAATTGAGGGACTGGCGGAAAAGAAAAACAATTAGGACTGATGCGAAGCACCTCTGTTATTTTTTAGTTATCAGTGGTGTGGAACAAAGAAATAATAACTAAATAAACTGCATCACGAATTAGTATAAAAAGAACTTTCTAAATAAATTGCAAACTTAAACAAATATCAAATAGGCGTTTTTTATATACAACTTCCATGCTTACATTAATGGCCACTGTGAGATGAGGCTGAAAAATAGCGACTAACAAAATGATCTCGAAGGAAAGGTGCGTTATTTTGGCTAAGAAAGCTTAACGACGACATTTCATAGGAAAAAAAAAGTGAGATTGAAGAATTACTTACCTTAATGTGCTTTTTTTTTACAAATTAGAGTTCGACGTCCTGAATATACTCAGCGTCTTGAGTTTCGGCATACAGAACATACATTTAAACAGCAAATTGTCTTACTTTGTTTCCCTCAGTTTAAAGATAGCACTTAGCCCGGGCCATAATAACAGAGTTACGGTGGCCGTTGCCATCTTGCGTAAAAAGTGAGTGCAAGATGGAAGTAAAAGGGGCTTTTATAACACGCGTTCGAAAACCGCTTTTTTGGTTGGAGGCAGACCTTGCATGACAGATGCAACTGTACAGTACACTTACTGCTCACAAACAACACGCCTCATAGCCACACCGGTTTTAGTCACTGTCCGGTTTAGGCTACACAAGCAACGAAAAGAGGACACCGATCGCTTATTATAACCAATTCTTATAACCAAAAAAGCTTATTGCCGATTATAAACGAAGTAGATTGCCAGCCATACTTTGGTTATAATCACATGCATACTCGTACTATCTTTACGTGTATATATTATAGAAAAAGGTGGCGAGCGTTTATCACTTCTTTACTCTAAGTTTCTCTTTCATGTCCAAAAAACGTTTTCTTTTTTCTTCATGCCGGCAGCAGCAAAGTAAGGGCGAAACAGACGAAAGCCATCACTATTACTGCAACGGATGTGCCTTTCCAGAAGAATGGTACAGTAGTCTTCACACATAACCAGGAACTGCGAGAAGGATAACGCGGGCGCAGCGTCCAGCAATAGATAATTCGGTATTTGACTGCCAGGGAGTTGGGGTCTACTGCGACAAAAAGAAGGTGCCATCCGTGGTGGTTACGCAGTCTCTTGTCTAATTTTTGAGGCGCTATGGGAGAAATGATGGCCAGAGGATTTAGTGGGAGGCGACCTTTTGAACAAGGGTGCTTATCCAGCGAGATACCTCACCTTTGTACCATGGCGGCAGGGATTTTAAAAGATGGTGACGTCTTTCTGGTGATCGGACGCCTTTCAATCCTGCGATAACTTTGCCACTTGTTTTGGTTCAAAGCGAGGGAACGTCAGCGCATCCAAACTTAGAGTTTATCTCTTATCTTGTTGTCAGAATAATAATTTATATAGTTTGAAGAGAAGGGTTTAACCAGCATGAGTAGCTAGGAACGACTAGGCAGAATCCTTCGAGCGGCGGCAGACTGTTGCCTACTGAGCTGATGCCTCTTTCCAGAACGACGGCTGCTCCTTCAAGACAAGGCGCCGGTGGTCTTAGTAGCTTTGATACAAAGACTGTACCAAGGATGCTTAGGAATTCCGCAAAGCAATAATCTCGCGTCTTTTGGGCCCGGTCGTGAGAACGTTGAAAGTGTCTTCCGAGAGAGTTTGAAATGACGCCGTTTATACATAGCCTTGTTGGCTTGCTTTGCAAATTTTACATTGGGCGCAGAATAAAAATTATTTTGCTTTCAAACTGTGATGCGGCAATTTTTAATCAAAAATATCTAGTAACGGTTAACGTAAATTGATAGCATATTCCGTACAATAATAACGACATTACTTTCGTTGTTACTCATTTGGGATTTTAAAGAGTACGTTAGTACGTTAGTCAAAAATCTAGCACGTTGCCAGTAACGTCGTTACTTGTAACGCGTTAGTTTCAACTCTGGAGTTTTGACACAAATCAAGGAATGTGAAATAATGTCAAGGAAGTGGTGACGCCAGACTGTGCGCGAAGGAGAAACATGTATTTAGCATTTTTATTACTGGGTATTTGTTGGATGATGCCTGCTGTGTTTATTAACTTGAGTAAAAATTCAAGCAGAGATATCACTCCTCATCAATATCCTCTACAGAACGCGGACTTGAGGCTTGTCGGTGCCGTCTCTGGATAAGCTTTACAAAAAAGATTGTCAGTCGCTCTCTCCATGAGATTCTTCGCTCCGCCCTACGTTTAAAAATATTATAGGTCAGTGCGACGAATTTATATAAAGACGAAAAAAATGTGGAGCCCTCTCTTCGGACAGTAGAAGCTCACCTGATTTTGCTTCGCCATTCTTGTTGCGTCATTACAGATACTTTTCCTCCTTTGTAGTGCTGAAGAACGGGAAAGTACCTTTCGGCGTACGAAATCGGCTGGATTAAAGGGGGATTCAACCGCTTGTCACTCAATGGGCATATTTCGCTACACAAAACTGAGTTTCAGGAATGCACGATGGTATTCATTCTTTTGGAGCTCACTTATATTAACGTAATGAAGGTCGTACGGCCGTTGGACTTTTCTTTTAGAGCGCTGGAGATTTTTAAAGAAATTAAGAAATTACCGTTTTGACTGTTTTAAGCGCGTTTTGAGGCACTTTTAAAATATACAATTATTTAGAAGACAAACGTGACAAAACGCTTGGCCGTACGTACTAGGGGTGCACCTAATCTTAATTTTAAGTCCATTACGAAAAGCAAAATATTGTTGTATTTGTGTATTTGCGTAAATAAAATCACCCTGATAATTTTATTTCAAACTTGTAAAACGAGATGGCGACAGTAGTACTAAATGCCTCAAACCGGAAATTTTCTCACTGTTGGTTTTGTTGTTTTTCTCTCGAGCTCGAATGCGACCGCGATGTCTCGTTGCTCGTGGATCGCTAGCACATGTGGCGAACGCCCGCGCTGTAAAACTCAGTGCTTGTGGATTCAATCTACCGCCTCTGTCTGTTTCAATTTGCATTACTATCGTACCGGCTAGAGCACACTAAATAAGCTACGCTTTCAGAGTAGCACATTCTTTTTCTTTGGCATTTTGCTCGACACTACAGTGCGCTCTATCCAACAATTTTCTGGTTCACTCGCGGCGCTCTTGGACAGCGGTAGTCACGTGAGCCGCTATCATTATCATCGCGTTTTCTCAACGCCACCATCTTGGGTCCGGCGGTCCTCTGCCTGCTGGTGTTTACTGTTTACTGCGTGCACACGCTGAAGTCCGTCACTTAGCACGCGTACTTTCCGTGTCATGTCGAGGGTGCCGCAGCCACAGTTATGGCTGCGGCAGCAGGCACAGGCGACGGCTACAGCTCGGCTTGGCTCGGCTAGAGTCACTCCTCCATCTGCGCGTGGACCCAAGATGGCGGCACCTGACGCGCTTCAGACGCGCAGTTTGGGAGTTTCGGTACTCTGAAAGCGCAGCTTTATTTAGTGACTCTAGTATCGGCGTGCAATCATGTATCAATTTTGCGTAATGCACCTTAAAGACGTCAGATAGGCAGTAGTATACTCCACTGTCTTTCATCTCCAACGAAGACACCCGATACCCTCAGACTTGACAAATTCCCGCTTTATAAACATAGACATAACAGAATTAGAATTAAGGCTCCATTGGTCGGCACTTTTTGAAAGTCACAAAAAGTGTAACTAGTCATCAGCAGACTCCTAGCCAAAGGACTGATAAGGCTCTGAAGGTGATACTTTTGATTTTATATTTTGTGTGTGTGCAGTGTTAGCGCGTGTGGTCAAACGCTTGCACACGCTACAAGCGTGACACGTAAGCACGTTAAGATCGTGCAGGGTTGAACAGAGATATCCTAATATGTAAGGTGCCTCAATGTCCTTCTGGTTAGGGTAGGATGCCTTCATGTGCGCTTTGCTTAGGTGGAGACATCTGGCCATTTAGTCCCACAATTTTATTGTTCTTTTGTTCAGAAGCGCGTGAAAGCGCGTGTCCTGTCACGCGTTTGTGGCGCTGACTGTGCTATGGCGACATTTTGTTATTGTCGATTTCTTTATATTTTACCCGTGAGCGCGTGCTGTCGACATTGGGTACTACAAAGGGTGGCATCACCATAAACAGAAAAACATCGAGACACCTAGGTCAGGGTGTTGCCACTCTTTGTAGTATTCGATGCAGGCAGGTTGAGGAAGACTATGTTCTAGGCCAGGGGTGGCCAAGCTGCGGCTCTTGGCGGGCTAAAATAAGGCTCGCAGCTCCCTCGCCCGCACCCCCACACACACTCTCCTCGCCTCCCCACCCCGGTCACACGACCACTTCCCCAAAAAGAGAAATAGAACACGTTTGAAATCGAAAGACAGCTAGCGGTTTGGTAGTCGTGTGCTACTGCAACCTTACGTACGGTCGGAGTGTTTTTGACTCGGCTAGATCGAAAGTAGTTCGAGTTTCGTTTATTTCTCTTGACAAAAATTTGCCCCCTCCCCCTTCCCCCCAGTGGCTCTTTGAAGTTTGGTGGTTTTGTATGCGGTGTATGCTTAAGGGTAAAATACAAATAAATCGACGAAAACTAAAGCTCGCCATAGCACAGTCAGAGCCACAAAAGCGTGCCGGGACACGCTCTTTCACGCGCTTCTGAGCATAAAACAAAGAAAAAATAGAAGTGCTGGACGAAACCGCCAGATGTCTCCACCCTAAGCAAAGCGCACATGAAGGCACCCTACTAATATATATTTGGAAATAAAAAAAATATAGTCGAATGACTTGCAAAGAAGGCTGAAATACTTATTCCGAACAGAATTTATGTTATGAAACATTATTGCAGATATTTTCATTCTCTGTAGACCTTGTTTGGTGGCTAGTGGATATGAGAAACAAAAAAAAAATGCATGATTTCTATTTTTTTAAACAGGTAAAACATGTTTTCTAACTAACCTACAGGTGCTTACTCTGACATGCAAATTGTATTTTGACGTTGGCATTTTGTCTCCCGAAACCATTTTTTTGTAAATGTAACACCTACCGTATTGCGGATTACTAAGAAAAACAAACGGGTGATCAATGGGTAGAAAATACGTTTCTACCTAAAGTGAGGCGTATGTTTCTTTTTAGATGCGGAGCATCTCTTGCTCGGGTCTATGTCCCGCAGCGTCGACGTCGTAGTCCGCAGTCACACTACGCACGCGCAACTCTCCTCCTTCCCTCTCTCCAACAGCTGCGCGTTACTCTCTCCGCTCTCTCTTCTACCAGCTGCGTGCACTGCGCGTGCGTTCGCTTCTCCTCACACCGCGCGCGCACGCGCAACTCTCCTCCTCTAGTCTCCTCTCCTTCAAGTGTGAAAAAAAATAAACGGCGAGCGGCGAGCGTTCCAAGTTTCTCTGCCGCGAGCCGCGACGAAGGCTCGCGTAGGGGGTTACGCTAGGGCAGTCAGTGGCGCCATCTCTCGACGTCAGCACGCAACTGACTCTTTCCTCCGAACCAACACGATGCTCCGCATCACCCCATGGTTCCCCTCGGGAAGATGTTTTTTTTTTTTTTCTCTCTTCAGCTTTTTAATTTTTAGCAAAATCAAATATATTTCTAAATAACTCTTCATGAATAACCTCGGAATTCACAATTTTATTTTCCGTTATGAACACCTCTTCCAACAGTGATCTTACTATGTCACGTTGGAATGAAGCGGTGCTACCTTACCTGACTGGAAACAAATTGGGGTGTGCGTATGTTTATAAAGCCTAGAACAGAGGTGGCCAGGCTGACCCGGCCTAAGAGCCGCATACAAAACCACCAAACTTCAAAGAGCCGCTAGGGGAAGGTGAGAGGGCAAATTTTTGTCAAGAGAAATAAACGAAACTCGAACTTCTTTCGATCTAGCCGAGTCAAAACACTCCGACCGCACATAAGCGTTGCAGTAGCACACGACTACCGAACCGCTAGCTGTCTTTCGATTTCAAACGTGTTCTATTTCTCTTTTTGGGGAAGTGCTCGTGTGACCGGGGGGGGGGGGGGGGGGAGGCGTGTGTGGGTGGGGGGAGGAGCTGCGAGCCTTATTTTTGCCCGCCAAGATCCGCGGCTTGCCACCCCTGGCCTAGAACATAGTATTCCTCAACAGGCGACTTGTTTCCCAGCTGTAGGTGAGCAATTCAGCTAGTGCAGTACAGCCGCTAGCTTGGGGTCTTTAACGTGCATCACGCAGTAGTATCACGACCGCACCCCGGTTCGATGCTTAATTAGATCGAAACTGGCAGGGGCGGTGATTGAACCTAGAGTCACTAAATAAGCTACGCTTTCAGAGTACCGCATTCCTTTTCTTTGGCATTTTGCCGACAATACAGTCGCTCTATCCAACAATATTCTGGTTCGCTGCGGAATCATTGGACAGCGGCAGTCACGTGAGTCGCTATCATCATCATCGCGTTTTTTCAACACCACCATCTTGGGTCCAGCAATCCGCTGCCTGCTGCTATTTTACTGTTTACTGCGCGCGCACGCTGAAGTCTGTCGCTCAGCATGCACTTTTTCCTTCTTACGTCGAGATACGAACAACACGACCTTGATTCGCTGCCACAGCTGCGGCTACGGCAGCTGGCGCAGGCGACGGCTAGAGCTCGGCTTGGCTCAGCTACAGTCGCTCCTCCATCTGCGCGCGGACCCAAGATGGCGGCGCCTGACGCGCTTCAGACGCGTAGTTTGGGAGTTTCGGTACTCTGAAAGCGTAGCTTTATTTAGTGACTCTAATTAAACGAAGTATCCTTGTTCTGCAGCACGAGCTATCGCTCCACGTGCTCCGAGCTGGTGTGATCTATCCCACTCGGCCACCGATATGTCTCTTCGATGTGTTTGCGTTTGTCTTGCAAGTGGCGTCAAATGCGCCTGTGCACGAGGCCCGTGTCTCGAGGGGCCCTTAGAAGCAGTTTTTGGCTTCAGTACTGAAATGAGCGGACCTTCGAAGCGAATGACAGTGGGGCACCTGCTCCTCGCACGCGTCTTGTGCGTTTCCACAACAAAGGTTGACGGCACTTGTAAGCGTAAATTTTATCAAATAAATTTAGTCTGCACTTGCCGGCAGCGCCTTCAAGCTTATTGAATTTACGACGATAACTCGATTGCAACATGGCTTTGTGTATTTGATTGGTTCTTTTTTGCTGACAGGCAGACAGACGGAAAGTGTGCTTTCTTGCCATACCCGTTAGCAATGTTGTCAGCTGCTGTGCACTTGGCACGCGATTGTGGACGAGTAGTAGAGCCGCGCCACTTGCTCTGAAAGAGAACTCCTTGGTACCGCACACGGGTGGGAAACGGTTACTCATGCGTTGCTTTCGACTCGATGCGCAGAAGTGTGGACCTCGTCGACGCGGTCCACACCTCTGGACGTGCAGAAGTGTGGACCTCGCCGCGCAGAAGTGTGGACCTTGCCACTGAATGAGATATGTTTAGGGTCGGCACTCTGTTCCCCAATATTGCTGTGGGCACCGCCATCTCGGTGCTTGTACAGAACAGACGGAACTGTCACTCGACATGATTTAAAAGTGCGACGTCCTCGGCATTTGAATTGGTGTTAGGAAGCTCAGGTAATATTGCTTTGCTCAGTCGCGAAGCGTTTAAACATTTGTAGAGGACGTACGGGGGAATCGGTGGCCGAGTGGGCTAAAGCGCACACCCAGTTCGACGCGCGTGGAGCGAAAGCTCGCGCTGCAGGACTCAGGGATCCTGGGTTCGAGCCCCACCCCTGCCCGTTTCGATCTGGTTGAGCATCGTACCGGCGTGCGGTCGTGTATCACTACTGCGTGGTGCACGTTAAAGACCCCAGGCTAGCGGTTGTACCGCACTGGCTAAATTGCTCATCTACAGCGAGTGACTCGTCGCAACTTTAAATGGCTGACCAACTACACGCTGTATAAATATCCCCACAACCCAATTTTTTGTAGAGGACGTAAAAGCGTTTCCTGTGATTTCACATAATTTTTCAGATAACTGGCAGCCATGATTTTAAGCCACATTATGGACAAGTGCTGTTAGCCCGAAGCGTAGATTGTTTATTGGCACCAGGGAAGATCATGTCTGAACAGCGCAGCACTGCGCTAGATTTCAGATGGCATGTTCTTCTATAGTGCCACTAAATATGCTACGCTTCAGAGTAACGACACTCTGTTCATATTTGGCTTAAAATCATGGTTGCCAGTTATCTGAAGATTTTTCTCGAATCACAGGAAACGATTTTTCGTCGTTGACAAATGTTTAAAGCGTTCGCTACAGAGCAAGTCAATATTATATGAGCCTCCTAACACCGAATGTAATGCTGAGCAAGTCGCATTTTTTAATAGACCGATCTCACTATGCGTTCCGCGCATGCGTGACGCCGCTATAACTTTAGTTCACGGGAGACAGACAGCCGCGCATGCGAGGGCTCGTGCCGTCTCGTGCTCCACAAGCGCAAAGCTCCAGCAAGGTTATTGCACGTGCAGAAAGACTAAAGTTCCCTCGATGCATTGCGGCTGCGGTAGCGTAGTCCAATACTCTGTTTCACCTATGATGCGCAGGAAAGGCTACAAGCGCGAGCTCCTTGCTCTAGGGCACATCTCGGCGGCACAAGCTCTGTGCAATAAGAGCAGCTGCCAACGCTATGAGCTCACGCTCCTAGCCTTCGCTGCGGTACAACGTACGGTGAAACGGAGTATAGCTGGTGAGATCGGTCTATTGTGACGATCGGCAGTTGCGTCTACTCTGTCGGCGCCCACAACAATGTTGGGTAGCAGAGTGCCGACACTTTAAGCGAAGCTCTATACCGGCTTTAGTTCTTCCCAGAGGTGGCGCGCGGCACGTGTCTCGAGTAGGGTGCCTACATGTCTGTCTGTCTCAGGGTGAAGACATCCATTGTTGCACTGAATGGTCAGCTCGTGACGCTCTCGCGCGCTCGGTGCGTGACTTAGGCGCTAAAATGGCGTATCTGCATTAGTCAAATACCAAAGCTACGCGCTCGAGCTGATTGACACCGGATTGCGCGTACTTCAAAATGCATAAAAACGATTGGGCGTTAAAATGGCTGAGATGTCACCACTCAAGCAAAAGCGCGTGTGTATGAAGGCACTCTAGTCTCGAGCATTTCCATAAAAATGATTGGCGCCACTTTTAACAGGTTAGATGGGCTTTACTGCCCAGATCCTGAAAGCGGGTTTGAAAACCAGTATTCAGACGAAGAGCAGGCCGATATAGAATATAGGAAGTGCAAACTGCCACTTCATTTATTTCTTTGTTTTCTAGCTTTAAATGAAGCTCTAAAAACAAACCTTGTTTATTTTTTTTTTTCAAAACAACGTTTGCGTGCTAAATGTGGTGGTCAAAACGGCCGCAACGCCGCACCTTGTGCTTTCTATAATTTCGAACGTGGACGGAACTTTGAATCCACTCGGAAATCAGAGCTTAATCTACATTTTGTAAGCCACTGTAATCTACGTATGAACTGGCTCGAATCCCACGCCGCCTGTTGGCCGCAACCGGCAGCGGCGGACGCAGAGCGAAGAAGACTTAGTTCGAGATCGGCGGCGAACAGCCCATGGCCCAAGCCCACCTTGAGTGCCCGCCCTGCATGCGCAGCTGCGAAGATGCAACTCGTTTGTTCCGGAAAAATTCTGCGCCATCTATGAGAAAAAGGGTACAAATATATAGCGGTTGAATCCCCCTTAACGCGGTGACACAAACGAAAGTATGTAATTAATACAACAACCGCTGGGAACGCGACCCACTACTGCGTGTGGTGACGTCAAAATATCTGGCGTGGCGAGTGTTTATATTTTCTTGCTTTTTTTGATTTGTAACATGTGAAATGGCGACTTCTGGCTGTCAGTCTTAGAATATCATTTTGACCTGTGCTAGTCGGTCTTTCGAATGTTTGGTCTTTGTTCGAATTTGAACTCATAATGTGTTTTATCAGCCGATTTCTATAGAGATATGTGGCCTTTTGGGTTTGACGTTTGGTTGCAATAAAAAATGCATTAAAAGCGTTACGCCCATAGCAAACAATAAAAAATATCTCAGTTCCCCTTTTAACTTTCCACCTTCTGTTTGTTGGCCAATTTGCTTTACCTACTGCACGAGCCAGGGACAACCAATTTTCTGGATGCACAGAGATACCCTTTCGTGCAGCGTTTGAAGCGTTGGAAGGACGCGCTCCTTGCGCCCTTAAAAAGCGCATGGGCAATGCTATGCTGCGACATTTCACGGAGCTTGTCAGGAATGGTAGGGAATGAGCATGATCCAGCTTGTATACAATTTAAGCTCGAGTTCCCGTTCCGCACCAACGCTTCAACACGTGTTCCAGCTTGACACGCGAAAGTTTGTATTCACCCACAACAAGTTGCTTTTCGTAGCTCCCAATGGGCAACGCAGAGCATACATCATGTTCGGTGGTCTTCGGCTGCGCAACTCATCCTTGAGTCTGCTATTTTTCGGCCTCTTTTCTCACAAATGGGTGGTTGTGCTTAATCATATTCAAGCATTTTGTGCGAGCGCACTCACTCAACGTGTTCAAGTCAAATTTACATTTCGCTACCATTGACTGCACTATGACAACTTTAGTCGGTTTCACAAGGCGACACTGCACTAGAATCTTAATTCTCCTTGCTCTTTGGCCCTAGCATACAGCACGCCTCTTCAGTTGTTGTCGATGTTTTTTGAGACGGACAGGGGACGTTGCAGTATGAAACAAAATTTGCTCAATAGTTAGCAGATTCGCTCCTTTTAATTATCTCATTATTTTCGTAAAACTTAATGGAAGCTGCACGGAATTCCATCCATTCGCAAAGCGACGACATCACAGAGATGACACCACTACTTGATTCAACTTCTTCTTTATCGAGTATAGTTCTTTTTTATTGTGTCTTCATTTCTAAACACCGCTGTATTGTACATTTAGCGCTTAATTAATTGTAAGGATTGAAAGTGGTTCTAGCGATCGGTGTTATTTTTTTTGTACGCGAACATTATTCCTCATTTTGGAGCAAACCATTTCTGGGAGCCCCAAAAAGTGTCATTTGCCTGTGTTCGCATTAGTTGTTGCCACCGTCATGCGAAATGCACACGCGAAGTGTTTGACATATTGCAAATCAACGTTCGAAAAGCTGATGTTTGCTTTGTGTAAAAGATATTGTTCTTTTTATCATAAATTATATGAATATGTCACACTTTATACATTTTTTTTTTCTTTTCGGTTTTGCCCTGCACATAGAAATGAGCAAAGCATTTCCTCATGCAGAAAGAAAAATATATACAATATGGCGATAAATATAGCTGCAGGCTGAATATGGCTAAACGTTTTCCGGGGTTTAATTAACCGCAACAAAAAGGGAAGAACGATAGTGAGACAAGGAATACCTTCGGTCATGATTTAATCTCGATAAAACTTATATTATTTTTTGCCGTGTTTTGTAATGTGATCGCATGCCGGTGGCTCTCTCGTAGCTGTAGTTCCGGTCACTCTAAACAGGCCTGTTTACATATTTTTGAATGATGCGTTTTCATCAGCCGAATTGACAGCCACATCAAAGTCTTCGGTACATGTGTTCGCCATACACTGGCAAGATGTTAAAAAAGAAGATAGCTTCGCAAAGCAGTCATGAGTCACAGTTTTCGGGTTTTCTGGACGGTTCAGTCTTTCTGGCTTTTGACATTTTGCCAACTTAGCAGCCGCAAATGCATACTACAGCCTGGAAAAGAGCCAGAACTGTTAAAAGAAGAGTTAATGCCTGTGTCCTGCGTAGTATATTTTTTTCATGAAAAATCTTAATAAAACATTTAGTGCAACCTTTTTATAAAGACTGAGATGCAATATTCATATAAAGACTGAAATGCAATATAGGTGTAGAGGGCTAACCCTCCTTAATTTGATTATATTATTTACAACTACCTCGCCATTTTGCCATCTGATAATCTATGGTGTGGACTTTCGTAGGCGTGCGCCATTGACCGATGTCGCTGATCGTTCTGTCTCGTCCCTCCTCTTGTAGTGTGCCGTAGTGTGCGCCTGATATCTCTTTGCGGTAGACATTGTCACCTTCTTTGTAATCGCTTTCTCACTGTTCATTACAAAGGAAATAATAGGGGGAATCGATGTGTCATATTTTTATATTCCTCGCTAAATTTAGCGGGGACTGGTAGCATGGATCACATTTACGTGAGATCATGTGATGTCCATTTCCCCGCTTATTTTAGCAAGGAAATCTGGATTGGTGCCGTGGTCACATAACGTGAATTCTTGTCGCTAAATTTAGCGGGTAAATGAATGGATGTATAGTTCACGTGATGTAAATTTCCCTCTAAATTCAGCGGGGAAACTGAATTGGCGTCTAGGTCAAAAGACGTGAACTGTACCGCCTAATTTAGTGGTTAAATGAATTGGAGTATTAGTCACTTGACGTTAATTTCCGCTAACATCAACTTCCCGCTAAGTTGAGTGCGAAACTGAATTACTCTTTTGCCACAAGCTGTTAGTTTTCCTGATAAATTTTGTGAGCAAAAGGAGTTTACGTGTAGGTCCGGTGCCATAAAGTTGCCCGATGTGTTTATATCGCGTGACGTCAGGTGGCGTAACGTGACGCCACTCTCCCGAAAATTTAGCGGGGAACTGAAGTAGGCTTCATTTCAAGTGACGTAATTTCTTCTGCTAAATTCAGCGGAGAAATTGAATTGGTTTGATGTCCAGTGACGTCAGTTGACGTCGCAACAAATTTTCCGCTAAAGATTGCTTAGGAACCAAATTCGTGCATAGGTCACATAATTTGAATTTCCCTGATAAATTGAGCTCGCAAATGCTTGGAGGGACGGACAGAAGGACAACATTTATAATGGGGGGGGGGGTTACTTTTAAAAGCATTTAATGCAATAAAACTTGGGTTTTGGCTTGTTGGTCCATTACTGAATAAAAGCTTAGAAAAGCGCGAACGAACACGGACGGCAGGAAAGGTGCTTCATTCTCAACTGGTTTAATTAACACCGTCGTGACCTATATATACTCGTTGCCCAAACCACATCGCGCTGAATAGCCACAATTAGAGCCAACCATCCGGAAACACCATCTCACTCTGAACCAAACACACAGACGGAGTGTTGACGCAGTTAGTTTTCTTTCTTTTTCATGTAAAATGCCTATAAAATATCTCTTTCCGTTTTGTCTTTTGCCTTCTTAAAAGCTTTGTGACAATCAGGTCAAGTTTACACCCACATCGCCTACAATGGCCAGCAAGATGGCCCCCGCGTTGTTGCGCACATACAGATTATGCACTCGTGCTCTATACATTGAAGCAGCGCCCAGGCTGCCCAATGTAAACTCTGCAACAACTAAACGGAGACTCGTACACCGCATTGGTGACACACGCGGTATATTGCACCGGGTGTTTCTTGGAACACGGTGCCTTTTTCTGCGTTCTCAACATTGGACATTATCCTAGCAAGTTTTCGTGGTGCCGAAAAATCACGTTAGTGTCTTATCTGCCAGCTAACTTTGTAGATTATGAAACACGCTATACGTGTACGGAATGACTTGCACTCGTTGTCTTTCTTTACTTGCCACGCTGACATTTTTTACTTCTTAATAGATTTTTAAGAAGGCTCTCACAACAATTAGAGATCAGGTTAGGGAGGTACCCTGTGTATCTTTACCGCTTTAATTTTTATCTAAAGCTTATATTCATTTCATGATTGTCATCGTTTTCCAGAGCAGCACTTTAGACATGTAAAGGCTGTCCCCTTCTTTATCAGTTTAGAGTGAGCACTCTCAAACAAAACCAGGCTTTTCTCAGTCGTGGAATATACTGCCAACATACATGTTTGTCAGAAAAGAAGGATCAAGATGTATAACCCAACGAAATGCAGGTATTCAAAGGCAATTTCCAGGTAAAATTTAGTTCAACTGACAATTCCCTAACACTTCGACAATATTCTCAACCGCCTCTTAAAACCCGTGTCTGTATCATATATTTAAAAAAATCGTCATCTGCGTATCTATATGCAGCTTTACAGCATAGAAATATGCAAGCCTATCTAAAATTTGGCGGTCCAGTGATGCCAAAAGAATTTCATACAAAACAGGGACAACTGTAGGCACAATACGCACACAAGACCTCTGTACGAAATACCGCTTGTCAATACTGACGGCAGTCGACTGTACATAAAACACCAACAGCCCCAAAAATTAACGCTGCTAACACCCGCGCAATTTTAAAATCTAACTTCTCCAGACTCGTTGATCTTATCCGGAACAACCTTGAAAAGTCTATTGTGAGGAAGGGAATAACGTAAGTCCTCAACACCCACAGATATTGCAGTGACAGCATTCCGAAACCCTTCTCTAATTTCATTGACTATTTAAAGCGAGCTTTGCACTAAAAAACGGTATTTTAGCGCACGAGTGCCCAAATGGCGCTGCAAAAACCGAGCGATCTGAACCTGCGAAGTATGCTTCTCAAATACAATGGCTCGGAAAGGACACTCAGGCTTGTGAGTTTTTCCCGAGGAAAGAAATTTCCAAAAATACAACATTTTTCCGCCTTTTTAACAGCTTTCCTTTAATTGCTTCGGTTCAGAGCTTTTAGTAAATGAATAGCCGCAGATTTTTGAGACTTTGGTCAAAACTTAACTCCTTTGATGTTCTTATCTATTACTGGCGATGCTTTTCCCTGGAATCGGCCCGTCGACATTACAGCAAATCCCCTTCCTCATCGCCCCGCACAAGCGACGGTTCGTTGAGCTTGAAAAAATCCACCACCTTCTTAATAGGTGGTTTTGCCTCAGGACGTTGACTCGCAGATTCTTTTAGGCAGTCCACACCGTCACCAATACCACGCTCCCTGTTCTCTTCCCCAGCGCTGTTTTCTCTCTTCGTACCAGCAGTTCTGGTCGACCAGAACTGCTGGTTATGGTTTAGCTTTCAAAGTACCGTGAGTGTTAGCAGCGATGATTTTTTGGAGCTGCTAGTCTTTTATCTACACCCGACTGCCATCAGTTTTGACGAGCAACATTTCGTACAGAAGTCTGGTGTGTGTATTCGGTGGACGGTTGCCCCTGTTTTGTGTAACATTTTTCGGCATCACTGGACTGGGAAATTTCAGATAGGTTTGCAGATTTCCATGTTGAAAAGACGTATATATGCGTTGATGACTATTTTTTATTTTAGATACACACTCGGGTTTGGAGAAAACGGCTGAGGTGATTGCCGAGGTATGAAGACAATTGTCAGATGAACTTAATTTTACCTGGGGATTGCCTTTGAATAACTGGATTTAGTTTTTAGACATTTGTATCCTCTTTTTTCTGATAACATGTCTTTTCGTACTACTGTCCACACACTAAAAAGTATGGTTTTGTTTGAAAGTGCTCACTCTAAACTGGCAAAGAGTTCGATGCCTTGACATATCTAAGTGCGGATCTGGAAAAGCGTTGCAATCATCAGATGAAAATCAGTTTTGAACAAGAATTAAAAAGGTTCAGAGACGCGGGATCCCCCTAGCCTTATCTCTAGCTGTTGTGATAGCCTTCTACAAAAAATAAAGAAGTAAAAAAGGCAGCGAGGAAAGTAAAGAAAGGAAACGATTGCAAGTCATTTTGTACATGAATGCCGCGTCTCATAATCTACAAAGGTAGCAGGCAGATACGGCATTAACTCTGGTTGTTTCGGCACCGTGTAAACTTGCGAAGGTATATCCGATGTTGACAAGGCAGAAAACACAGTGTTCCACGAAGCACGCGGTGCATTATTCCGCGCGCGTCACCAATGTGGTGTACGAGATTCCGTTTAGTTTTGTGCATAGTCTACATTGGGCAGACTGGGCGCTGCTTCACTGACAGAGCACGAGAGCATAATTTGTGTGTGCGCAACAACGCGGGGGCTATCTTGTTCAAAATTGTAGTCGATGTGGGTGTAAACTTAATCTGATTGTAACAACGTTTTCAGAAAAACAAAACATAAAATGGAAAGATATTATGGAGGCATTCTACAATAGAAAAGAAAGAAAACAATTGCGTCAGCGCTCTGTCGGTGTATTTGCTTCAGAATGAGATTGTGTTTCTGAATGGTTGGCTCTGATTTTGGTAATTCGGTGCGATATGGTTTGGGCAGTGTGTATACATAGGTGACAATGGTGTTAATAAATGCCGGTTGAGAGTGAAACGCCCGTCCCCGTCGTCCATGTTTCTTCGTTGACCCCGTTTTTTCGCGCTTTTTTAACCTTTAGTTCAGTATTTAATGCTTTTAAAATATGCAGTCTGTCGCCGTCGCTGAACGTCATTGGTTGCTCAAGCCGTGAATTCATAAAACAATCAGGCGTTATTCTAACTGTATCTTTCGCAGAACGTTCAACTGGCAATCCTTACCTAATTTCGCGTCCGCTTCGTGTAAGCTCCTCACTCCTGTAGAACGATGCTCGGAAAAAAGACTGCGCTGGGCAAGAGACAATTTACTGAAAATAAGCCTCTTCTTCCACACCGATTAGTTCTTGGATATCAAACTAAGGGGTGCGTAAGAGGAAGAGGCTTATTTTCAGTGAATTTTTGCTAGTTCAGCTGTGTGTTTGTCCTTTTTCTCTCTCTCTCTCTGTCTGTCTGTCTTTGTATATCTACCTACGTTCATCTGACATCACTACAGAAGCATGGATCACCAACTACATCAGCAACAATCTGTCGCAGCTTATATCGACAACGCACGACACTGGCTCTGAGCGCCGAGGAGCACTCGCGAGAGTTCTTTCAGAACGTCATGATCTCCTTTCCTCTAATTCCGTCTTCCGCTCTCGCGGAGGGGCGTGACTTAAACGCAAAATCAAAGGCTGCTTTCTTGTTAGCACAATCTTGATGCTTGAAGTCGGGCTACGATTATTCAAGCGTTTCTAATCAAAGTAAAAACCTCTTCAGCTTCCCTTTAACGAAACTGAATAAATAAGGATTGAAACGAGAAACACCGTCCAGTGCCGTGGCCATATCAAAGCTGTTTGTTTTCCGCACACTGTAAGTTTCGTCACTTACGAGAATCTTTCCTGCATAAAATGTTTATTTAAATATGGTATTTACACTCGTGGAACAAGCGTGCTGATTTAAAACATGATAGTTACACGAGAGGATAAAAATTAGCGCCCAAACAAACAGATTGAATGGAAGTAAAGTGCAAGATCTAATAACGAAACGAGCACCTACTTCAAACTACTGCTTTGGCACTAGTCACTTTTCACCAAGTATGTTCATCTGACAGGGAATCACTCCTTAAGCTCCTTGTGTCATCTTCTCTAGTTTTACTGATGATGGTGTGAACAGCGTGGTCAATGTTGTGGTCTACTTGCATTACCTTATCCTCTTCAGCATTAATATGATTAAGGCAAAATGTCCACTTGTTGGCTCCTTTGTGGTAGTCCGTTGTGTGCATTTTTGCACGGAACACCTCTTTCGGTATTTCAACAACACGTTTTCTTATTGCTCAACTTCGTGAAACTTTAGCTCACACCGTTAACCTTAGAATTGCTTGGGCTAGGAGCAAGACCTGAATGTCTCGCTTTGAACATGATGGCGACCGTTATGCCCACTCAGACCCTGGATGACCGTTGACCGAAGTTTTATCCTTGTTGTGTGTCGATATTTTCTGCTCGCGGTTCTTCTGGGTTTCACAAATATGCGTACAATACCAATTCATATATTTAGGTCACTCCAAACTGATGTGCAATTCTTGATACTTTCGCGTACCTGAAGCTGTGTTGCTATCAATACCCTGGTAGGTGGTGGTTCTCAGCATTGCAGTTCTGCAGCTTGCCGACTTTAGTGGCCTCCATTCTCCTCTAGAAGCCCTGTACAATGCTTGTAACAATGCCGATGTCCAAGGAACGAACCTTATATCCCGCTCACTGTTCTTGCCACCTGGAAATATTCTCAGTGGAGCAGTAACGTTGCAATCTACAGTTCATTGTTTATTGATACAACTGTCGAGAAATACAGTATGTCTGAGGGATGGTCACAAGATGCATTGATATACCTTACAAGGCCATTGTGCCTCCCGTACCCATCACGGCCAGAGAATTTATTCAGCATGCCCAGACAAAATTAATGTCTGACAGAAGACGAAGAACTACATTGATCAGGACAAATCAAACATAAAAACCCACAAGCAAACACACGCAAACACATAGCAAAAAGAAATGGCATCAGCAAAACGTAAGACAATCATCAATTTCTAAAGAAGAAAAATCCCTAATCCTAAAAAAAGAAATGCAAAAAAAACATGCATTCGCGCACGAAAAAACGAAGTCGGAACAACACTTGTTACTTTCGAAGTGACAATGCATAAAGGTATATATTTCTGTTTATTGCTTCTACAGATATATATTTCTTAGTAATGGCCATGAGATCATGGTGGTCATTTAGATGTTCGGGTATTTGGTAATCTAATGTCTGTGTGCCATATTACGTGCGAATTGTTCTGCTTCCTGTGGCTCTTATGCCGAAAATTGCATGAAGGATATTTTCAAAGGCACTTATTAAAAATGGAGTTGGTTCCCTAGTGATCCCTCATCCTCTTGAATAAGTACAAGTAGAGTTAAATGAATACTTTGGCGTTTACTGAACAACGCACTTTGTTCTGTCTATTTTACCCGTATATACAGGGGCTCTGGACAGGCAGTCGGCGTCGCTGTGCTTGAGGCCTGACTTGTAGGCCACAGTCATGTTGAACCCTTGTAGTGGAAGACTACATCAGGACTCCATCGAGTGAGGCGTCCTGATGAGCGTTTGAGGTTCGCAAGCCAGCAGAGCGAGTGGTTGTCTCTTATTACGCGGAACGGGCTGCACTACAAGCACTGACGAAACTTCGCGATTGCCCAGACGACCGCAAGACATTCTTTTTTTAGTTGCGGAGTAATTTCTCTCCGTCTTGCACACTGTCCGCCATTGCATAGGCGAAGACTCGCTCGGTGCCTTCTTGCACTCAAAACAGTATCGCTCCAAGTCCTGCCTTACTAGCGTCAGTGTGAATCATGCTTTCGGCATTCTGATAGAAGTGTCCAAGAACAAGAGAAGGCTGGAGTCTTCGCTTGAGCTCGCCGAATGCCTGCTGCCGCTCCTCGACAGATTTGAACTTCTCTCCGTCCTTTGTGAGGTTTTGTGAGTGTGCGAACATCCTTGCGAAATCCCGAACGAATCTCCGATAGCAGGCACATAGTCCAAGAAATTTTTGCGCGGCCTTCTTCTCTGTCGGCGATGGAAATGCCGTGATTAACGCGAGTATTCGCTGGGTCTGGGCGAACGCCTTCGTTACTAACCACGTGACCTGGGAACTTCAGTACGTCATGTGCGAACCGACGCGTTGACGGCTTGAGGGCGAGTCCGGCGCTCCGAATGGCTTGGAGATACACTCCGAGTCATCGCATGCGCTCGTCGAAGTCGCGTGAAAACACTAGGACGTCGTCGAGGTAGACGAGACAGCTCAGCCACTTCAGTCCTGCCAGTACGGTGTCCATGACGCGCTGGAAAGGTTCTAGCGCCATACATAGTCCGGAAGGCACCACCTTGAACTCATACATCTCCATCCGGAGTGACGAATGCTGTCTTAACTCAGTCCCGTTCGGCGATATCTATCTACCAGTAGCTGCTCCTCAGGCCCATCGACGATATGTATCGAGAATGGCGCAGCCGGTCTGGCGTGTCGTCGATGCGGGGTGTGGTTAGACGTCTTTCTTCGTCACCGCGTTCAGGTGCCGGTACTCCACGGAAAGCCTAATTGTTCCGTCGTTTCTTCTTTCTTAACCAGTACGACTGTCCTATTGGAAAGACCAGTTCAAACTGGTACTAGTTTCAAACTTGGTTATTGCTCCAGTTTGACCAGTTTCATAATGGTTGAACTGGTGAAGGTGGTTCGAACTGGTCACACTGGTTGAGTGGTCATGGCGGTTGAACTGGTCATACTGGTGGACTGGTAATGATGTTTGAACTGGTCATGGTGGTTGAACTGGTCACACTGGTTCGACAAAAACTATTTTCATTTGTTCACGCCACCACTGCGCTTCGGAAATCTTTATTGCACAGCAATGTAGACACAATACGCCTACTACAAGCATCAGCTGAAGATACATTGAGCGCATACACACAGACGGCCCATACAAACATCAATACAACAGCACACTAACCCGATCACTACTACCGAGCTAAGCGTTTCCGTCTTTTACACTCGTCGTTTTGAACGTACGGAATTTTTAGGTGAACGCCTAAACAATAAAAAATATTTCCAGCATGTTGATTTTTTTCCAGCAATGTCATACCTCTCAGAGTATTTTAAACGGCTCAGGGGATTAATCTCTCAGTAAAAAGTAAACGCTTGATCATGCCGTAATGATTTGAAAGCCAATAAATCAAAGTGAAAAAGCCATAAATAAAGTGAGAAAGAGGGGTCAGACTTGTAACCAGTTTGGTCACTCTGGTTACCAGTTCGACCAGTTCGGCCAGTCTGGTGACCAGTTCGGCGTCTGTGACCAGTTCGGCCAATCTGCTGACCGGTTCGGCCAATCTGGTGACCAGTCCGGCGAATCTGGTGACCAGTTCGGCCAATGTGGTGACCAGTTAGGCCAATATGGTGACCAGTCAGGACAATCTGGTGACTAGTTAGAAGGCAATCTGGTGACCAGTTAGATCAATATGGTTACCAGTTAGACCAGTCTGGCTAACAGTTGCACCAGTTTGATATTCTGTTTGACCAGTATGACCAGTCCAAATGCCAGTTTGACCAATGCAAATACCAGTCTTACCAGTTAGAATTTCAAACTGGTCTTTCCGATAGGGTGGAGAGGCCCACGGACCATTTGAAGGCTTGACAATGTCGTCGTTCAGCAACTCGTGAGCTTGCTCCTGGTTTATCTCTTTTTATTTTTGCCGAAATTCTTTGCGGCGATTGATGCAAGGGAGTGCGTCGTCCTTGGTAACAATGAGGTGCTTTGCAGTGACTGTTTCACGCATCTTCGGGGACGTCGCAAAGCAGTCGCGACATTCGGCGAGCAGGTTAACCAGCTGCCGTCGTTTTGCGCACGGAAGTTCATGGTCAATGTCGAGCTTCGCTGGCGACGTACTGTCTTGCTGAGATAGCAAGGATTCTTCAGTAATCGCGGTGATTTCTACTGAGTTTCGGAGCTCCAAGGCGTGGCGCAAACCTGCACATTTCGTGCGGTTTTGCGTTTGTTGTCGAAAGTTCGTCACAAGGACCTCAGCGCGCTCATCCTGAAGTTCAGCTACTCCTCTTGCGACAATTATTCCTCTACCTGGGAGCAATTGAAGGATGCCTTCTAGAAGAACTTCGCCGCTGGTAGCTGCATCGGTCACGACGGGTACAACAACACTTCAGCGCGGCGGGAACTTTTACCTGGTCGGCAACGACTCTGAAGGCGGCTGACGCTGTTTGAGGTTTCTCTGAAAGTTGTACAGGTCTCCGCAGAGTCAATCTGCTCTCTCCAAATGTCGATGAAGGCGCCGTATTCACATAAAAAGTACGTGCCGAGAATGACGTCTCTGGCAAAGTCTTGTGAAACAACGAATTTTACAGGACGCGCCTCACCGTGAATTTCGACGCGAGCAATGCACTTTCCGACAGGCGTGATGAGGTGTCCTCAAACGGTTCGTACCTGCGGCCCTTGCCACGGCTTCGTCACTTTTTGAAGGCGGCGAGGGAGCCTCCTATTCAAAAGTGAGTAGTCTTCTCCGGTGTCCACAAGTGATGATACGTCGTGGCTGTCGAGAACGACGTTTAGGTTGTTGGACATCGTTGAGGGAGCGTCGTTGCAATACGTGGCGTCAGGTGAGTGCTAGCGCTCCGGCGTTCTTGTAGGCTCTTTAGTTCAGTCGTCTTCGGCGGCAACGCCAACTCCAGGTATTGCCGCACTTACACCTCCCGGCGACTCAGGTGACACATGCTCTCTCGGTTGGGTCGTGGCGCTGGAGACGCTAAACGTGTTGGCAATGGTGAGCGGGATTCACGGTGGGGACGCCGCGCTGAGGATGGTGAACGTCGGATGTACTTCTCTATACCGCGACGGCGTTCGCCGTAACTTGGGCACGAGTAGTTCGGGCGGAACACGCGCAGCCCAGTTGTCGGTAGAGTCATTTACGGTAAATGTCGTCGGCTGCATCGCAGTGACCGCAGAAGGGTCGTCGATTCCCTGTCCGCCATACGTTTGTTTTGCTTGGTGACGGTTGGCTTTAGCGGTCGTACTGACGACGTTCGTAGTGGCGTCGGTGGGACGCCTGCGTTGGTAAGTACAGTCGTGGCACCACCAGGTGATGTTGAGCGCCTGGCAGAGGTCGCCGAGCTATTGCGGTGTAGCTCAATGTCGGTTCCTCTGGTTTCGTCATTTTTATGGAAAATTTAGTGCTGACCGCCCGTTGGACCTCCTCGCGCACAACCTAGGCGTTGGAGAAGGTCGCTGAAATAAATTCGGCTGGCAGCAACCTTCTGGTTTCCTCCCGGACGACGTCTCGGATAATTTTCTGGATGTCTGGGGTAACACGGAAGATTTCGGCGTTAAACAGGGTGGATGCAGCGACTCATGGATGTCGGTGGTAGTGGAAGCGCGCACTTGGAGGGCGCGCTTGGTGTTTGTTGCATCAGTGAGGAAGGCCTCGACTGTGGTCGGCGGGTTGCAGACGAGCCTCCCAAAATATCGTCTCTCAAACCGCGCATGAGGACCCGCAATTTCTGGTCGTCCGTGGCTTGTTGGTTGGCGCGGCTGCTCAGGCGCAAGTCGTCTTCAACAAAACTCGTGACAGTTTAGTTCGGGCCCTGGACTGGCATTTGAAGAAAGTCCTCTGCCATCTGCTGTCGGTGTTGAGTGGTGAACGTCCGCAGCAACTCGCTCCAGCAGATATCCCACGACCTTAACGTTAGCTCGTTGTTCTTGAACCAACGCTTAGTGGAGCCCTCTAATGCAAAAGAAAGGGTCTGCAGGCGCTATTTTGGTGTCAATTTGTTGCGTCGCTCCACTCGGTCGTGCTGGTTGATCCAGTCTTCAACGACCTCCTGTATCCCTCCCTGAAACGGTGCGGGTGTCCGAGGCGCAAATGGTAGGTAAACGACGGAAACGCCAGGTGCTGCCAGCTGTGACTCAGTCCCCATCGTCGGCGTCTTCATCTTCCTCGGGTACTCCTACAGTTGACCGAACGCCAAAGCTGACCTTGGTTGCGGCGGCTAGTTTGAGCTTGGGGTACGTCGACGGGGATTAGGTTTCCGGGACTTGGAACCGATCGAGCCCTACAGATCTTCTGAGGAGTACGCTTCACTGGCATGAGATGCTATATTCAGCACCTCCAACAGAAAATCACGATTGAAAAATGATGAGGCGGCGAATATTTGGTGAAACTGAACGTTTCATTGGGCGAACTTGTGCCCAGTCAAAGTATATAAAACTTTAGAGTCGCAGGCGTTTATCTCGGCGAAACACCAGGATCGAGCTCTGGGACGTAACTGACTCTTGCACGCCACGCGGAGCCCCTTTTTGTACGCGAGTGCTTCTGAAAAAATCGGCATAAAAGTCGCGAAACGTGGAACATTCAAACTTCGAATAAGAAACAGGGTTCTCGAATTATCAAGAACCCGACATTTACAGGAAAAAGTGCGTCCGCTGCCAGGAATCGAACCGTGGTCCTTTGCGTGGGAGCCAGGCACAATAACCGTTCGGTCACGGATGGACTTTCTCGGAGGCGCGCGTGGAAATATTACCACATTTTTTCAAGTGACCATGTCCCATGGCGCATCCAATTCGGAGTTGTCGTCCTTGGCTTCAGTGCTGTCGGTTTTTTCCAGGTGTGCCTCGTTAGTGCACAGAGGGGTGGAGGAAAACGTGTCCCCCACTCCCTGTACACTGGGGTAGGCTGACACAGGGTGACATTCCCCGGCGTGTTCTGTGTCTACGATAGGAACCGGGTCACTTCGCTTGGACGGCTTGCAGTAGCGCGAACCAAGGTTTTGTCGGCTTGCCACCTTGCGCTTCGAGCTGATCGGTCCCTGAAAATTCATTCTAGGGCGGTTGATTTTGCTTCCAATAAAGTGTGGAAATATAATTGGCTTGTTCATCCGGTAGGAAATCTCCAAGAAATTATCCGCTTCAATGTTCATTATTACGCCAAGCTCAGCCTGTGTTGAAGAAAATATCACCTTCTCAGCTAGATCAGCTCTGATGGACTTAAGGAAGAAGCGCTAGGTGGATATTTCGGAGGAGTCCTCGCATATGAAAGGAAAAACAACAGTTTCCAGCTTATCATTCGAATTAATACATTGACTTTTCATTTGTAGATTAACCAATGAGAACTGTCTAAAAAGATCACATAAAATATTGGAGAACGTGGTAAGTTATATCCTCTGCCGACCGACAAGTTTAAGGTTCAGCTTTCTTGCCAAGTTTAGTCTCATAAATGTCGTCCGAGTTGAGCTGTCAATGACATTTCGGATATAACGAGTTTTGTTTTAATGTGAAGGAAGTTCTATTACTAATTGTAAAAGTGGGAACACAAAGAAGACAAGTCGAATTCCAAATCGGACGGGGAGGTGGAACTATCACCAGGAAAGAACTCAAGATATTCCAAGTTTTCCAGTGCAAACGACGCAGGCCGCAGGAACAAAAAAGTTCTAGTTCGTCGGTTGTACAGAGAAAAGATTGTTCGTAGAAAGTAACATTTTGTCGCGAGATTCTCTAGGTATAAAACAACTCCGGATGCTTCCGTTTATTTTATTTTTGAGTTTTGATGGGCACACTGAGGAAATGACTATGGCATGTCGTGTTTAACACTTGCCAGATCTATCTAGACCTCATGATCGAAACTCTCATCTTCTATTGGACGGTCTTCTATACGCTGACCTATAGCATATAATTGTTTTTCTGAAACCTGAGCTTTTTGGGTAAAGAGAGACAACATATAAAAATGACCGCATATCACGTGGTGAATGATGTTGATTGGGGCGAAGCTCTGGTGGTGCAGATGATACTGATTTTGATGTTTTTCATCCATGTGAGAAAGAGAATGTGTGGTATAGAGCGTAGTTATATACGCATTTGAGCATTTGACCGCAGCGCCCTCTAGCCTATAAACGTTGAGCCAAAGCATGCAAAATGTAACGCGATTCAATACGCATTTGACCGCAGCGCCCTCTCCTGTATAGACGTTGAGCGGCTAAATGCAACGTTTCATCCATGACATCCCCAGCTCTTGAGTTACTACCACATCTCAGAGCCCCCTACTGGTCCCGCAGTCGTGGCCGAGTGTTTAAGGAGATGGACTAGAAATCTATTGGGGTCTCCCCGCACAGGTATGAATTATGTCAACTGCGCAAACATTTTTTTCTTTTTATGTGATCACGGACGCCGGACGGACGGACGGACGGTCAGACAAGGCTAGACCCTAAGAAGCTTCGACCCTAAAACCATTCTTTCATTGGATGGTTAAAAAATAACATCTTTTTTTCGATCGAGGCTTGCTTTGGGACCGAACAATTCTTGCGAACACCGTCTTACCAACGCGCGTCTTGTTTTGCAGCAATTCGATTAATTTTGTTTGATTCCACTTTCCCAGCGTCCGTTTTCTCACCAAATAGATCTCGATAGATGGCCGCGTTACATTTTTGATGCTGAATAAAAAAATATATTCCTGTAAGGTTACCTATGACGGTTCATTTCATAGGATAGGTTGTGACAGCTGTACCTTTAACGTAAAGTATTGTCGTGAAATATATCATTGTATATATTCCAGAATTGGTTCACATAAAATTGATAGCTCATTCTTAAATCGTTCGTGAAACAGGTTAACACCACACTTACCGGACCGGCAGCCAAGCACGATCTTTTCTATGCGTTTGGGCGAGGAGGAAAATAAACAAAATTCATAGACTTGTTAAGTTTTTCCCACGAGTTAAACCTATCCAAAGTGGCCAGCATGTAGCCAAGAACATGCGCGGCTAGTCGATGCACGTAGGTTGCTTCGATGGGATACATACACCGCACCCACCACTTGATGGTATACACAGTGTCCGAGGGGAACTCCACCACGACCCTCGATTCCGCTTCGGTCACTCAGGTCATCACCTTTCTCGCCTATTCCAACAAAATTGTGAAAGGACCCTCATTCGTTGACCACTCGTTGTCGTTTCTCTCATGGTGTTTGTACACGCGTCCACTATCCGGAACAGAACTAGGTGCACTTCATAGAGAGGAAACTTGCCAAACAGAATCACCTCGATGAGCAGTGCCATTACGGTCACAAATACGTTGTGGTCCATCTTACGTTCTCTAGGGCAGACTTCTATCTTAATCCAGCAAATGCGTTCTCCCGCGCAAGCAGTCAGTCGTCTGCTTGCAAACATCCCGACAGCTCGAACTTCACTACACGAATGACGGAGAGCGTTTGTTGCCTGGGGCTTACGACACCTTGTTGAAATGTCAACAGATTCAAGGACACTGATAAAATTAGCCGCGCGACATATTGTGGGAGTATCACCAACTATCCTAAACTGAACATGGCGACATTCAGCGGCGTGTTCTGACACTTCCCCACGATGACATTATAAGGGTCACCTTCTGGCAATAACAACAATTATTCGAATCTGGGCATGGCGACATCTAGCGGCATTTCCTCACACTTCCCCACGAGGGCATATCAAACGCCATGTTCTGAGATTACCCCTAAATATTCCAAACTGCACATAGCGCCATCCGGCGGCTTGTCCCAACATTTTCTCGCAAGCAGATCTCAAGAACCACCTTGTAGAAGTATCACTAACCGTAACCTGAATTTGACGTTGCGTCAAAGAGCGGAGAGTCCCGCACTTCACATGATTGCACGCGATGTCTGAGCCCGACACGGACGGTTGCATCCGTGACGGAGCGGTAACGCGTTGGCTCAATGAACGAGAGGTCCGTGGTCCGACGCCAGTTGAGGGATAAAAGCCGACGGTATTTTCTTTGATGATAATAAAATTTGCAGATGCGACGTGATGTGGCGTCGAGGAAATTGGCGACCAGATATGATCAACAATTTATTATTCGGCTATCGCAAAAACGACATCAGATATCAGGAACTGATGATCAGAAGAGGTTACAATATGAAACGGTTAAGTTGAATATCTAAGTGAATAATGTTAGATACAAGAAGCAAATCCATATCACAAACTAGATATCAAGATCAATAGAATATCGGAAACAATTTCGATCGATATTAAAACATGTGTTCTCATCATAAACATGTTTTCACAGTGATTGGAATTGACATGGACGCATTCATTATCATTGAATGCTGTATTCATGCATTACAGGCATTCGGCTATCATGGTCGTTGTTCGATTTGTTCCTTTTTTACTCCAGTTAATTACTTTATTTTCAGGTATTTCGCCGTGACGACGAACAGGCATTATTCAAAGCTGCTGCGGGCTCTTCCTCCCCCTCGAAATGATGACGTAGGCGTCCGTTGTTTATATTGCAACGTGTCACAATAATGTCGCGTGATGTTACGGGGTCACCAACGTTGCTAGAATAGCTCAGTTCCGGGGAGGAGTCGCCCATCTGTCCGCTGTGTGTCCGCCACCCGGCGTCTGATGGGCCACCTAAGTTCTATTTTCACACCTACGGGTTGCACAGTGTACGGTGCTACACCATTGAGACGTTGTGCTTTAAAGAACTACACATTCCTGAAATACACTGCGGTCACCATATCACCTTTCCCTAAAACGTTGGTCCATCGAACGACGAAAGGCGGGCCGTGGGGGAAATAAGGGGGGGGGGGGCTACAGTTGGCAGCAGCGTAAACTAGCAGTTGAGCAACTGAGCTAATCTAGTAAGGTTGGCGGTGACACGTAAGACAGGCTCTCGCGTGACGTCACACGCATGTAACACTACGATGCCATATGACGTCGTGATGGCCCGTGACTATGCGAGTAATGACGGGACATAATGTATCTAGGTGGATTAGCGTTGACTGATGAGTTAGTCGCTGTCCGAGGCGTTATTGGCCATGCTTCCTTCGTGCAAGGTGCCTTTGCGCTGTGAGAGAAAAATAAATTAAAAGACACAAACGTGCAAGACACGAAATGACACATTAGTGTCCGATAAGGTTTCTCGATTAGCTGTCGCTGTGATCCAAATCTGGATTTACATGGGGCTCCTTTTTTCAGCACGGTTTCAACGCACCTGTCCTGTCCTTAGACATCTAAACGCGTAAAAAAATAAAAACGTGACGCCAACGAATGTCGAAGCAGCAGAGATCTGATTTTCAATACCACGCGGCCATTCACAACGCCGGACAGGCGATTTGAAAACGTCGTCATGAAGCAGACAACGCGCCCATAGCTGTGATATGAGGCTTA
>JAZHYW010023375.1:0-33801 GCA_037355805.1 Ixodes ricinus
TCACGCAGTTAGCAGTGTTCCAGCATTACCTATTAAAAGCAAATGACAAAAATACTGCAAGTAGACGCAGTTTTTCTAGATTTCAGCAAAGCTTTCGACACGGTACCACACAACCTTCTACTGATAAAACTAGCCTCTATAAATATGAATAGTAAGGTACTAAATTGTATACGAAATTACTTAAGTGACCGTGAGCAATGTGTTGTCTTAAATGGATGTAAATCATCAGTCGTTCCTGTGACTTCAAGGGTCCCCCAGGGTAGTGTTCTTGGCCCGTTACTGTTTTAATTTACGTTAACTACATTGTACAAAATATTCAGTCGACAATAAAACTTTTTGCTGATGATTGCGGTATTTACAGGGAAATAAATTCGACGAGAGACATCGAGATCCTACAGAGCGATCTAGATAAGGTAGCATACTGGTGTAACCAATGGAACATGAGCCTAAATATTGAGAATGTAACCTCATTAATTTTGCTAGAAACGTCTCTAATTTTTTTACAAGTTATACTATCAAAAACCTGACAATCAGTAATGTCTTTGAATGTAAATATATTGGCGTTTATTTTCACCAATCACCTAAATGGAATAAACATATTGACTACACAATTAATAAGGCCAGTAAAATGTTGTTTTTTATCCGTAGAAATTTCAAACACGCGTCCCGAGACGTAAAAGAAACTCTTTACTTCTTGTACGTAAAGTCAATGCTTAATTATGCCTGCGTTATATGGGATCCCTACCAGCAGTACCTGATCGATAGATTAGAGAAACTTCAAAATCAAGCAGCGCGATTTGTTAGTAACAACTACGATCCATACGCTAGTATGACAGAGGTTAAAACCATGCTGGGATGGGAGCCCTTGAGCATTCGAAGGCAAAAATTAAGATTGAAGTTTTTCCATCGCATTTATTATAATAATACTGGTATTAATAAGAATGAGTATCTTTTGGGGCCAACGTATGTTTCAGCTAGGTGTGATAACTCTAGAAAAGTTTTTGAATATTCCTATAAAACTAACAGCTTCTGTCCTTCTTTTTGTAAAGACAATTAGAGAGTGGAACTTGCTGCCTGATGATCTGGTGAGCACCTTGGACAGCAGTGTATTTTGTTCTCGGCTGTATATCTAATCTGTGCGGACAAGTGATCACTTTGTGTTTTTTATGTATGTGTGTTATTTCCTGCCCGTCCTACAATAATGCCCTAGAGGCGATGTAGGTACTCTGTAAATAAATATATACACACTGACCAAACCATATCGCACCGAATCACCAAAATCAGAGCCAACCATTCAGAAACACAATCTCACTCTGAAGCAAATACACAGACAGAGCGCTGACGCAATTGTTTTCTTTCTTTTTTAATGTAAAATGCCTCCATTATATTTCTTTCCATTTTATGTTTTGTTTTTCTGAAAACGTTGTTAAAATCAGGTTAAGTTTTACACCCACATCGACTACAATTTTGAGCGAGATTGCCCCCGCGTTGTTGCGCACACACAAATTATGCTCTCGTGCTCAGTCAGTGAAGCAGCGCCCAGTCTGCCCAAAGTAGACTATGCCAAAACTAAACGGAATCTCGTACACCACATTGGTGACGCGCGCGGAATAATGCACCGCGTGCTTCGTGGAACACTGTTTTTCTGCCTTGTCAACATCGGATATACCTTCGCAAGTTTACACGGGGCCGAAACAACCACGTTAATGCCGTATCTGCCTGCTACCTTTTTAGATTATGAGACGCGGCATTCATGTACGAAATGACTTGCAATCGTTTCCTTTCTTTACTTTCCTCGCTGCCTTTTTCCCTTCTTTTATTTTTTGAAGACGGCTCTCACCACAGCTAGAGATAAGGCTAGGGGACCTCGCGTCTCTGAACCTTTTTAATTCTTGTTCAAAACTGATTTTCATCTGATGATTGCAACGCTTTTCCAGATCTGCACTCAGATATGTCAAGGCGCGAACTCTTTGCCAGTTTAGAGTGAGCACTTTCAAACAAAACGCATACTTTTTAGTGTGTGGACAGTAGTATGAAAAGACATGTTATCAGAAAAAAGAGGATACAAATGTCTGAAAACTAAATCCAGTTATTCAAAGGCAATTCTCAGGTAAAATTAAGGTCACGTGACAATTGGCTACATACCTCGGCAATCACCTCAGCCATTTTCTCCAAACCCCGTGTCGGTATCTAAAATAAAAAAATAGTCATCTACGCATATATACGTCTTTTCAAAATAGAAATCTGCAAGCCTATCTGAAATTTCCCAGTCCAGTGATGCCAAAAAATTGTTACACAAAACAGGGGAAGCCGTCCACCGAATACAACACACCAGACGTCTGGACGATATATTGCTCGTCAAAACTGATGGCAGTCGGCTGTAGATAAAAGGCTAGCAGCTTCAAAAAATCATCGCTGGTAACATCCACGGTACTTTGAAAGCTAAACCATAACCAGCAGTTCTGGTCGACCAGAACTGCTGGTACGAAGAGAGAAAAACAGCGCTGGGGAAGGGAACAGGGAGCGTGGTATTGGTTACGGTGTGGACTGCCTGAAAGAATCTGCGAGTCAACGTCCTGAGGCAAAACCACCTATTAAGAAGGTGGTGGATTTTTTAAGCTCTACGAACTGTCGCTTGTGCGGGGCGATGAGGAAGGGGGATTTGCTGTAATGTCGACGGGCCGATTACAGGAAAAAGCATCGAAATTAATAGATAAAAAGCATCGAAAGTAATAGATAAGAACATCAAAGGAGTTAAGTTTTGACCAAAGTCTCAAAAATCTGCGGCTATTCATTTACTAAAAGCTATGAACCGAGACAATTAAAGGGAAGCTGTTGAAAAGGCGGAAATATTTTTTTTTCGGAATTTCTTTCCTCAGGAAAAACTCACAAGCCTGAGTGTCCTTTGCGAGCCATTGTATTTGTGAAGCATACTTGGCAGGTTCAGATCGGTCGGTTTTTGCAGCGCCATTTGGGCACTCGTGCGCTAAAAGACCGTCTTATAGTGCAAAGCCTCGCTTGAAATAGTCAATGAAATTAGGGAAGGGTTTCGGAATGTTGTCACTGCAATATATGTGGATATTAGGATTTACACTTTTCCCTTCCTCACAATAGACTTTTCAAGGTTGTTCCGGAAAAGATCAACAAGTCTGGAGAAGTTAGATTTTAAAATTGCGCGGGTGTTAGCAGCGTTAATTTTGTGCTGTTGGTGTTTTATTTACAGTCGACTGCCATCAGTATTGACGAGCGGTATTTCGTACAGAGGTCCTGTGTGCGTATTGGGCCTACAGTTGTCCCTGTTTTGTATGAAATGATTTTGGCATCACTGGACCGCCAAATTTTAGATAGGCTTCCATATTTCCATGCTGTAAAGCCATGTAGATACGCAGATGACTATTTTTTTTTAAATATATGATACAGACTCGGGTTTGAAGAAAACGGTTGAGAATATTGTCGAATTATTAGGAATTGTCAGTTGGACTTAATTTTTCCTCGAAATTGCATTTGAATACCTGTATTTCGTTTTTATACATCTTGATCCTTCTTTCTGCCAAACATGTATGTTGGCAGTATAGTCCACGCACTGAGAAAAGCCTGGTTTTGTTTCAGAGTGCTCACTCTAAACTGATCAAGAGGGGGACATCCTTTACATGCCTAAGTGCTGCTCTGGAAAACGTTGCAATCATGAAATGAAAATCAGTTTTAGATAAAAATTAAAGCGGTAAAGATACACAGGGTACCTCCCTAACCTGATCTCTAATTGTTGTGAGAGCCTTCCTAAAAAAACTATTAAGAAGTAAAAAATTTCAGCGTGGCAAGTAAAGAAAGACTACGAGTGCAAGTCATTCTGTACACGTATAGCGTGTCTCATAATCTACAAAGTTAGCTGGCAGATAAGACACTAACGTGATTTTTCGGCAGCGCGAAAACTTGCTAGGTTAATGTCCAATGTTGAGAAGGCAGAAAAAGGCATCGTGTTCCAAGAAACACGTGGTGCAATATACTGCGTGTGTCACCAATGCGGTGTACGAGTCTCCGCTTATTTGTTGCAGAGTTTACATTGGGCAGCCTGGGCGCTGCTTCAATGATAGAGCACGAGAGCATAATCTGTATGTGCGCAACAACGCGCGGGGCCATCTTGTTGGCCATTGTAGGCGAGGTGGGTGTAAACCTGACCTGATTGTCACAAAGCTTTTAAGAAGGCAAAATACGAAACGGAGAGAGATATTATATCGGCATTTTACATTAAAAAAAAAGAAAGAAAACAACTGCGTCAACACTCCGTCTGTGTGTTTGGTTCAGAGCGAGATGGTGTTTCCGGATGGTTGGCTCTAATTGTGGCTATTCAGCGCGATGTGGTTTGGGCAATGAGTATATATATGTCACGACGGTGTTAATAAAACCAGTTGAGTGTGAAGCACCTTTCCTGTCGTCCGTGTTCGTTCGCGCTTTTCTAAGCTTTTATTCAGTAATGGACCAACAAGCCGAAACCCAAGTTTTATTTATAAAATGCTTAAATTCCCCCCCCCCATTATAAATGTTGTCCTTCTGTCCGTCCGTCCGAGCATTTCATGCTCAATTTAGCGGGGAAATTCGAATTACGTGACCTATGCACGAATTTAGTTCCTAAGCAATCTTTAGCACAAAATTTATTGCGACGTCACCTGACGTCACTGGACATACAAACCAATTCTATTTCTCCGCTAAATTTAGCAGAAAAAATTACGTCACTTCAAAAAAAGCCTACTTCAGTTCCCGCTAAATTTTGCGCGAGAGTGGCATCACGTTACGCCACCTGACGTCACGCGATATAAACACATCGGGCAACTTTACGGCACCGGACCTATACGTAAACTCCTTTTGCCCACAAAATTTATGAGGCAAATTAACGGCTTGTGGCAAAAGAGCAATTCAGTTTCGCACGAAACTTAGCGGGAAGTTGATGTTAGCGGGAAATTAGCGTCAAGTAACTAATACTCCAATTCATTTAACCACTAAATTTAGCGGTACAGTTCACGTCTTTTGACCTAGACGCCGATCCAGTTTCCCGCTGAATTTAGAGGGAAATTGACATCCCGTGAACTGTGCATCCATTCATTTACCCGCTAAATTTAGCGAGAAAATTCACGTTATGTGACCAAGGCACCAATCCAGTTTCCTTGCTAAAATAAGCGGGGAAGTGGACATCACATGATCTCACGTCATGTGATCCATGCTACCAGTCCCCGCTAAATTTAGCGGGGAATATAAAAACATGACACATCGATTCCCCCTATTATTTCCTATGTAATGAACAGTGAGAAAACGCCTACAAAGAAGATGACAACATCTACAGCAAAGAGATGTCAGGCGCACAATATGGCACATTGCAAGAGGAGGGACGAGACGGAATGATCAGCGACATCGGTCAATGGCGCGCGCCAACGAAAGTCCACACCTTAGATTATCAGATGGCAAAATGGCGAGGCAGTTGTAAAAGATATAATAAAGTTAAGGAGGGTTAGCCCTCTTAACTTATATTGCATTTCAGTCTTTATATGAATATTGCATTTCAGTTTTTATTAAAAAATGTTGCACTATATGTTTTATTAAGATTCTTCAGGAAAACAAACTACGCAGGAAAAACGCATTAACTCTTTTTTTTAACAGTTCTGGCTCTTTTTTAGGCTGTAATACGCATTTTGCGGCTGCCAAGTTGGCAAAATGTCAAAAGCCAAAAAGACTGAACCGTCCAGAACACCCGAAAAACTGTGACTCATGACTGCTTCGCGAAGCTATTTTCTTTTTTAACATCTTGCCAGTGTATGGCGAACACATGTACCGAAGACTTTGATGTGGCTGTCAATTCGCTTGATGAAAACGCATCATTCAAAAATATGTAAACTGGCCTGTTTAGAGTGACCGGAAATACAGCTACAAAAGAGCCACGGGCATCCGATCACATTACAAAACACGGCAAAAAATAGTATAAGTTTTATCGAGATTAAATCATGACCGAAGGTATTCCTTGTCTCACCATCGTTCATCCCTTTTTGTTTCAGTTAATTAAACCCAGGAAAAAGTTTAGCCATATTCAGCCTGCAACTATATTTATTGCCATATTGTATATATTTTTCTTGCTACATGAGGAAATGCTTTGCTCATTTCTATATGCAGGCAAAACCGAAAACAAAAAAAAATGTATTATGTGTGACATATTCATAAAATTGATGATAAAAAGAACAACATCTTTTACGAAAGCAAACATCAGGTTTTCGAACGTTGATTTGCAATATGTCAAACACTTCGTGTGTGCATTTCGCATGACGGTGGCAACAACTAATGCGAACACAGGAAAATGACACTTTTTTGGGGGCTCCCAGAAATGGCTTGCTCCAAGATTAGGAATAATGTTCGCGTAAAAAAAAGAATAACACCGTTCACTAGAACCACTCTCAATCATTACAATTAATTAAGCGCTAAATGTACAATACAGCGGTGTCTAGAAATGAAGACACAATAAGAAAAAACTATACCCGATAAAGAAAAAGTAGAATCAAGCAGTGGTGTCATCTCTGTGGTGTCGTCGCTTTGCGAATGGATGGAATTCCGTGCAGCTTTCATTAAGTTCTACGAAAATAATGAGATAATTAAAAGGAGCGAATCTGCAGACTATTGAGCAAATGTTGTTTCATACTGCAACGTCCCCTGTCCGTCCCAAAATACATCAACAACAACTGAAGAGCACGCTGTATACTTGAGCCAACAAGCAAGGAGAACTAAGATTGTACAGCAGTGCCACCCTGTGAAACCGACTAAAGGCGTCATAGTGCAGTCAATGGTAGCGAAATGTAAATTTGACTTGAACGCGTTGAGTGAGTGCACTCGCACAAAATGTTTGAATATGATTGAGCACAACCACCCATTTGTGAGAAAAGAGATAGCCGAAAAATAGCAGACTCAAAGATGAGTTGCGCAGCCAGAAGAGACACGAGCTTGGTGTTAAACAACCACCGAACATGATGTATACTCTGCGTTGTCCTTTGGGAGCTACGAACAGCAACTTGTGAGTAATACAAACTTTCGCGTGTCAAGCTGTAACACGTGTAGAAGCGTTTTTGCGGAACGGGAACTCGAGCGAAAATTGTATACAAGCTGGATCATGCTCTAGCCCTACCATTCCTGAAAAGTTCCGTGAAATGTCGCAGCATAGCATTGCCCACGCGCTTTTTAAGGGCGCAAGGAGCGCGTCCTTCTAACGCTTCGAACGCCGTACGAAAGGGTATCTCTGTGCATCTAGAAAATTGGTTGTCCCTGGCTCGTGCAGTAGGTAAAGCAAATTGGCCAACAAACAGAAGGTGGAGAGTTAAAATGGGAACTGAAATATTTTTTTATTGTTTCCTATGGGCGTAACGCTTTGAATGCATGTTTTTATTGCTGTCAAACGTGAAACCCAAAAGGCCACATATCTCTATAGAAATCGAACTGATAAAACACATTCTGAGTTCAATTTCAAATAAAGAGCAAACATTCGAAAAACCGATGAGCACAAGTCAAAAATGATATCCTGATTGATAGCCAGAAGTCGCCGTTTCACATGTTTCAAATCAAAAAAAGAAATAAAAAATAAACACTCGCCACGCCAGATATTTTGACGTCACCACCCGCAGTAATGGGACGCGTTCCTAGCGGATGTTGTATGAGTTCCATACTTTCGTTTGTGTCACCGCGTTAAGGGGGATTCAACCGATATATATTTGTACCCTTTTCCTCATAGGTGGCGCAGAATTTTCCGGAACAAACGAGTTGCATCTTCACAGCTGCGCATGCAGGGCGGGCGCTCGAGGTGGGCTTGGGCCACGGGCTGTTCGCCACCGATCTCGAGCTAGATCTTCTTCGCTCTGCGTCCGCCGCTGCCGGAAGCGGCCAACAGGCGACGTGAGATACGAGCCAGTACATACGTAGATTACAGTGGCTTACAAAATGTAGATTCAGCTCTAATTTACGAGTGGATTCGAAGTTCCGTCCACGTTCGAAATTATCGCAAGCACAAGGTTCGGCGTTGCGGCCGTTTGAAACACACATTTATGAGGCAAACGTTGTTTTGAAAAAAAAAAAAGTTTATTTTTAGAGTTTTATTTAAAGCTAGGAAACAAAGAAATAAATAAAGTTGCAGTTCGCACTTCCTATGTCCCATATTCGCCTGCTCTTCGTCTGAATACTGGTTTTCAAACCCGCTCTCAGGATCTGGGTGTAAAGCCCATCTATCCTGGGAAAAGTGGTGTCAATCATTTTTGTGGAAATGCTGGAGACACGTGCCGCGCGCCACTTCTTGGAAAGACTAGAGCCACTAAATGAGCAGCACTTAAAGTGTCGGCCCTTTGTTACCCAACATTGTTGTGGGCGCCGACAGAGTAGACGACTGCCGATCGTCACGATAAAAAATGCGACTTGCTCAGCATTAGATTCGGTGTTAGGAGGCTCATATTATATGGCTTTGCTCTGTGGCGAACTCATTAAACATTTGTGGTACGACGAAAAATCGTTTCCTGTGATTCTAGATAAATCTTCAGATAACTGGCAACCATGATTTTAAGCCAAATATGAACAAGTGTCGTTACTCTGAAGCGTAGCTTATTTAGTGGCACAATAGAAGAACATGCCGTCTGAAATTCTAGCTCAGCGCTGCGCTGTTCGGACATGATCTTCCCTAGTGCCAATAAATAAGCTTCGCTTCAGGGTAACGACAATTGTCCATAATGTGGCTTAAAATCATGGCTGCCAGTTATCTGAAAAATTATCTGAAATCACAGGAAACGCTTTTACGTCCTCTACAAATGATCGCTTCGCGACAAGAGCAAAGCAATGTTACATCAGCTTCCTAACACCAATTCAAATGCCGAGGAAGTCGCACTTTTGAATCATGACGAGCGGCAGTTCCGTCTGTTCTGTACAAGCACCGAGATGGCGGTGCCCACAGCAATATTGGGGAACAGAGTGCCGACCCTAAGCATAGCTCATTCAGTGGTGAGGTCCACACTTCTGCGCTGCAAGGTGCACACTTCTGCACGTCCAGAGGTATGGGCCTCGTTGACGAGGTCCACACTTCTGCGCATCAAGCCGAAAGCAAAAAGGAGTCACCGTTTCCCACCCGTGAGCGGTACCAAGGAGTTCTCTGTTCAAGCAAGTGGCGCGGCTCTGCTACCCGTCCACAATCGCGTGCCAAGTGCACAGCAGCTGACAACATCGGTAAGGGTATGGCAAGAAAGCACACTTTCCGTCTGTCTGCCTGTCAGCGAAAAAGAACCAATCAAATACACAAAGCCATGTTGCACTCGAGTTGTCGTCGTAAATTCCATAGGTTGAAGCGCTGCCGGCAAGTGCAGACTAAATTTCTTTGATAAAATTTACGCTTACCAGTGCCGTTAACCTTTGTTGTGGAAACGCGCAAGACGCGTGCGAGGAGCGGGTGCTCCACTGCCATTCGCTTCGAAGGGCCGCTCATTTCAGTACTGAAGCCGAAAACTGCTTCGAAGGGCCGCTCGAGACACGGGCCTCGTGCACTGGCCCATTTGACGCCACTTGCAAGATACACGCAAACATATCGAAGGTACATATCGGTGGCCGAGTGGGCTAGATCACACCAGCTCGGAGCACGTGGAGCGAAAGCTCGCGCTGCAAAACCCAGTTATCCTTGGTTCAAGTCCCACCCCTGCCGGTTTCGATCTAAATAAGCATCGTACCGGCGTGCGGTCGTGTATCACTACCGCATGATGCACGTTAAATACCCCAGGCTAGCGGTTGTACTGCATTAGCTGAATTGCTCACCTACAGCTGGTAGACAAGTCGCCCGTTGAGAAAGATTTTGTTCTGGGCCAGGGGTGGCTAAGCTGTGGCTCTTGGCGAGCTAAAATGTGGCTCGCAGCTCCCCGCCCCCCCCCCCCCCCCCACACACACACATCTCTCGCCTCTCTCCCGGTCACACGAGCACTACCGCAAAAGAGAAATAGATCGCGTTTTAAATCGAAAGACAGGTAACGGTTTGGTAGTCGTGTGCTACTGCTACCTTACGTACGGTCGGAGTGTTTTTGACTCGGCAAGATCGAAAGAAGTTCGAGTTTCGTTTATTTCTCTTTACAAAATTTGCCCGTCCTCCCCTTTCCCCAGCGGCTCTTTGAAGTTTGGTTTTTTTGTATGCGGCTCTTAGGTCGGGTCAGCCTGGCCACCCCTGTTCTAGGCTGTATAAACCTACACACACCCCAATTTGCTTCCAGACATGTAAGGTAGCACCGCTTCATTCCAACGTGACATAGTAAGATCACTGTTGAAAGAGGTGTTCATAACGGACAATAAAATAGTGAATTCCTGAAGTTATTTATGAAGAGTTATTTAGAGGTTCATTTGATTTTGCCGAAAAATTAAAAGCTGTAGGAAAAAAACAAAAAGAAACGTACACCTCACCTTAGGTAGAAACGGATTTTCTACCTATTGATGATCCGTTTCTTTTCTTAGTAATCCGCAATACCGAAAATGTTAAATTTACAAAAAAAATTGTTTTGGGCGCCAAAACGCCAGTGTCAAAATACAATTTGCATCTCAGAGTAAGCACCTGTAGGTTCGTTAAGAAAATATGTTTTAATTGTTTAAAATGATAGAAATCATGCTTCGTTTTTTTGTTTTTCATATCCACTAGCCACCAAGCAAGGTCTACAGAGAATGAACATACATGCAATAATGATTCATAAAAATAAATTCTGTTCGGAATAAGTATTTTAGCCTTCTTTGCAAGTTATTCGACTATCTTTTTTTTATTTCCAAACATATATACGCAGGGTGCCTTCATGTGCGCTTTGCTTAGGGTTGAGACATCTGGTTATGTCGTCCAGCACTTTTATTTTTTATTTTCTTTTTTATTCAGAAGCGCGTGAAAGAGCGTGTCCCGGCACGCGTTTGTGGCTCTGACTGTGCTATGGCGAGCTTATAGTTTTCGTTGATTTATTGGCACATTGATACTTTAGACCCATGTTGTGGTAAAAAAAACTATGTCCAAACTCCGGTCTAAAAACATGCTTTTCGTGCAAGGCTCGTCAAATTATGAGGCGCTGGAGAAATGCAGCATTCTGCGTTAAGTCCTTATTTCGAACTCTTTTTGTTCGCCTTCCGCCCATTGAAAAGCATGCGGGAAGGGCCTTAGAACGCACCTGGTATCGCTGCGCCGCAGCGTTCTTCCGCAACATATAGTTCGTCTGCTTTCCTCGCCGTCACCATGCCAACGAACGCCGAATGAATGGAAGCACGCACGGTACCGCCGCGTGAAGCCAGCAACAGCTGACGCCATTTTACGAACGCCGTCTGCTAGCCAAAGCCGAACGCGGTATGTCAGATCAACCGCCTCCGCCGCCGCGCCGCAAGCAAAGACGACGAAGCTGAGACACGCCGACGGCGATCGAGCAAGCAACAACACCGCGGGACGACTGCAACGTCGGCATTTATTGGGATCAAAGGCGCGAAATAAGCAAGGACAATTTTTATTTGAATCATAACACGCGATGCCACGGTCGGCATCGGCCCAAGACAACAGTCGGACCCAACAAATAAAGAAACTAAGTGAATAAAAATAAAAATAAAAATAAAAAGGAAGCCGTTCTCGGGCGGCGTGTTCTTTGATGAGAGGTGTTGCTCGCAATGTTCCTGGTTTGTTTTCTTTTTTGTTTCTTTTCCGTAGAGGATGCCACGACCCTTATTTGAAGCTGATTTGTTAATTCAATAACAAACAACGCGTTGGAACGAAGGAGGGAGGGAGTCTTGGCGTCAGAATTCGACGTAGTCTAAATGAAAATAAAAGTAAGAATGCACAATATATGCCGTACTGCAAGACCGCCGCCGACGACCGTTAGGCTATTTATTTTGTTTCTTTAGATTTTTATCGCGACCACTATTCCACCGTGCCTCAGATTTTCCGGCGGAGGTCCGGCAGTTTTTGATAACTATTATTATCGTCGTTTGAAGGGCACTCTTCCTATGCTGCTTCGTCTTCGTTCCTGACGCCATAAAAATATGGGCGGGAAAAGTTAGCGCCACGTATAAAAAAATAAAAAGTTTAGTTCAAGGTCGGATTGGTTTGTGGATACAATTAGTCCAATAATTAATTAGCCCAATTATTTAGCTTTGTTATTAGCATCTTTTGTGTGCATGCGTGAAATACAGCACCCAACGAGAAGACATGAGAAGAACGCTGCAAGTGCTGGACCGTAGACCATTTAATGCCACCAAAATCCTGGGCCGGAGAACTTTTGGCGGTATCAGTGTATCATTTTTAAAGCGCTACAAAAACACGTCGGGGACACTGAACTTTTGGACCAACTTTGAGTCCGTGAGCGTGTGATGTGTGTGTATGCCATTCTTTATTTTTAGATTGTAGGCGCAAAAAATCCACACGGACTAGTGTGGCCTGAGTAATGCAGAGTCTAGGCCAACATCTGGGTGCTGTTACTCAGGCCCTAGTCAGTGTGGATTTTTCGCGCCTATAATCTAAACAGAAAGAATATTTTTATGGCGTCAGGAACGAAGCAGCATAGGAAGAGTGCCCTTCAAACGACAATAATAATAATTATTAGAAACTGCCGGATCTCCGCTGGAGAGTCCGAAGCACAGTGAAGTAGTCGCCGCGATAAAAAATCTAAAGAAACAAAATAAATGGCCTAACGGTCGTCGGCGGCGTCATTAGGACTCGCCGAGTGCGGAGTATAACGGTCTTGGCATACGGTCGTTATTTTCTTTTCTTTTCTACCACGTCGAATTCGGACGCCAAGACTCTACCTCCTCCGTTCCAACGCGTTGTCAGCTTCAAGTAAAATTCGTAGCACCCTCTAAAAAAAAAAAAAAAAAAACTTTCTGAGCAGTTAGAGCAGCATGGCCGCTCCTCCTCTCATCAAAGAAGACGCCGTCACGCCGTCCGAAAATCCAACCGCTCTCTTCTTATTTTTTCTTTTTATTCACTTTGTTACTTTTTTGTTGTTGGGTTCGACTGCTCCCTTCTCTGTGACGATGCCGTCTGTGGACATACGTTTGGCGTTTGTTTTGTCACGCGATGGTGTGGTCCGACCGATCAACCAATGAGTTTGTTGGAATTGTGTCACGAGGTAGAAAATGGCGGATCAAATAAAAATAATAAATGCAAAGAAGCGCGCAGTTCCCCGGTTCCTCCTCGGCGCTTTATTCTTCCAGAGGCGAGCATCGCAGTGCCATGGCGTTCAACTTGTGCCGTCTTCATGACGCCATGAAAGATCATCTTGAAGCAATTAATTTGCTTCAGCGCATGGGCCTGCTCCTGGCTCCTGGGTTTTCGTGCGTGTCCAGAGTGCGAAGCTGCGATGACAAGCTGCAAGTCCGCGATAGATCTGCGGATCGCTACACGTGCGGGTGCGGTGTGTGGATGACTCGTGCGGTGTACAAGAGGAAGCCGGTCAAAGTTCAGTGCCGGGGCCAGGTCTCGGTACGGAGCGGTTCCTTTTTCGAAGGATCGCACCTGACGCTTCTCCAACTCATGAAAATCATCCTCCGGTGCCAGAACCTACCGTGCGCCGTCATTCAGCGGGAGACTGATATCGCAAGTAAGACAATAACTGATTGGGCGAGCTTTTGTCGGGAGGTTGTGGTAAATGCCGTTTTTAAGCATTCAGGCATGATTGGTGGCGAAGGCGTGACTGTAGAACTAGACCAGAGTATGTTCGGTCGGCGAAAGTACCATCGCGGGTATTTAAGGCCTGGCCAGTGGGTTTTCGGCGGTGTGGAGCGTTGCAGCGGGTGCTGCTTTCTTGTTCCCGTGGAGACCTGTGACGCTAAAATCCCTGCAAGGGCTAATAACCGAGTGGGTCCGCCCTAGAACAAGAATAATCACTGACTGTTGGGCTGGCTGTAGCAAGCTTGCAGATGACGCTCGCTTCACGCACCTCACCGTCAACCACAAGCTACACTTTGTCGACGCGAACACTGGTGCGCATACCAATACGGTGGATCGCACCTGGGCCCACGTCAAAAACTCTCTTCCATCTGGACGGCGCGAGAGCCACCATTTCACTGGTCACAGTCACCTTGCAAAATTCATGTTGTGGAGGAGAGAGAAGGCGCGCGGAAACACTGATAGATTCCAGTCGTTCGTCGCCGTGGCCGCCAAAATCTAGAGCCCCGACGCAGACAGGGCGATGATTCTGACGGCCCCGGTGACTTCGAGTGATCCGCTGCGCTGAGCCCGTCGCCCGCCTGAATGCATAAAGGCGACTTATGCGCCAACCGCTTGTCAAGTGCTCGTTACGTCAGTTATAGGTTCTGGTAGCGGTCTAAACGGCCCTTTTCAGGGCCCCCATATTTTGAAAACGGAGCTGTGTTCTGTACGCGGCACCCCGTGTCTCTGTAAAAAGTTCACAGGAAAGACCCAGCAAAGGTATGTGGTCCCCAACTTGGATATCGCGTGTTATGATTCAAATAAAAATTGTTCTTGCTTATTTCGCGCCTTTGATCCCAATAAATGCCGACGTTGCAGTCGTCCCGCGGTGTTGTTGCTTGCTCGATCGCCGTCGGCGTGTCTCAGCTTCGTCGTCTTTGCTTGCGGCGCGGCGGCGGAGGCGGTTGATCTGACATACCGCGTTCGGCTTTGGCTAGCAGACGGCGTTCGTAAAATGGCGTCAGCTGTTGCTGGCTTCACGCGGCGGTACCGTGCGTGCTTCCATTCATTCGGCGTTCGTTGGCATGGTGACGGCGAGGAACGCAGACGAACTATATGTTGCGGAAGAACGCTGCGGCGCAGCGATACCAGGTGCGTTCTAAGGCCCTTCCCGCATGCTTTTCAATGGGCGGAAGGCGAACAAAAGAGTTCGAAATAAGGACTTAACGCAGAATGCTGCATTTCTCCAGCGCCTCATAATTTGACGAGCCTTACACGAAAAACGCGTTTTTTTGGCCATCCCGCGTCCTGTTTTTTTATCCGTAACATGGGTCTAAAGTATCAAACTGCCGATTTATTTGTATTTTACCCTTAATCGCGACCTGGCTGCATCGGGTACTACGAAGGGTGGCAACTCCCTAACCAGAAGGACATTGAGGCACCCTACATATTAGGATATCTCTGTTCAACCGTGCATGATCTTACGGTGCTTACGTGCCACGCTTGTAGCGTGTGCAAGCGTTTGACCGCACGAACTAAAATTGCACACACACAAAATATAAAGTCAACAAAATATCGCCTTCAGAGCCTTATCAGTCCTTTCGCCAGGAGTCTGCTGATAACGAGTTACACTTTTGCGACTTTCAAGAAGTGCCGACCAACGGAGACATTAGATGTAATTCTGTTGTGTCTATGTTTATACAGCGGGAAGTTTGTCAGGTCTGAGGGTATCTGGTCTTCGTTGGAGATGAAAGACAGTGGAGTATGCTGCTGCCTATCTGACGTCTTTAGGGTGCATAACGCAATGGTGACACATGATTGCACGCCGCTACTAGAGTCACTAAATAAAGCTACGCTTTCAGAGTACCGAAACTCCAAAACTGCGCGTCTGATGCGCGTCAGGCGCCGCCATCTTGGGTCCACGCGCAGATGGAGGAGTTACTCCTGCCGAGCCAAGCCGAGCTGTAGCCGTCGCCTGCGCCTGCTGCCGCAGCCATGACTGTGGCAGCGAATCAAGGTCGTGTTGTTCGTATCTCGACGTAACACGGAAAGTACGCGTGCTGAGCGACGAACTTCAGCGTGCGCGCGCAGTAAACAGTAAACACCAGCAGGCAGAGGACCGCCGGACTTAAGATGCTTGCGTTGAGAAAACGCCATGATAATGATAGCGGCTCACGTGACTGCCGCTGTCCAATAACGCCACCGCGAGCCAGAAAATCGTGGGATAGAACGACTGTATTTTCGGCAAAATTCCAAAGAAAAGGAATGCGCTACTCTGAAAGCGTAGCTTGTTTAGTGCCTCTAGCCGGTACGATACTAATCCAAATTGAAATGGACAGAGGCGGTGGATTGAATCCACAATCACTGCGTTTTACAGCGCGAGCGTTCGCAACATGTGCTAGCGATCCACGAGCAACGAGACATCGCGGTCGCATTCAAGCTCGAGAGAAAACAACAACACCAACAGCGAGAAAATTTCCGGTTTAATGCATTTAGTACTAGTGTCGCCATCTCGTTTGACAAGTTGGAAATAAAATTAGCAGGGTGATTTTATTTAAACAAATTCACAAATACAACAATATTTTGCTTTTTCGTAATGAACTTAAGATTAGATGCACGCCTAGTACGTACGGCCAAGCGTTTTGTCACGTTTGTCTTCCAAATAATTGTATTTTCAAAAATGCCTCAAAACGCGCTGAAAACAGTCAAAACGGTAATTTCTTAATTTCTTTAAACATCTCCAGCGCTTTAAAAGAAAAAATCCAAAGGCCGTACAACCTTCATTACGTTATTATAAGTAACCTCCAAAAGAATGAATACTATCGTGCATTCCTGAAACTCAGTTTTGTGCAGCGAAATATGCCCATTGAGTGACGAGCGGTGGAATCTCCCTTAAATCCAGCCGATTTCGTACACCGAAAGGTACCTTTCCCGTTCTTCAGCACTACAAAGAAGGAAACGTATCTGCAAGGACGCCACAAGAATGGCGAAACAATAGCAGGTGAGCTTGTACTGTCCGAAAAGAGGGGTCCACGTTTTGTTAAAAATTTCAGCGCAACAGGCCCACTCATCAAAGACGGGGAGAGGGGGGGGGGGGCGCACGACGATGCAAGTGGCATTAGGGAGTTTTCGTAGACCGCGCTCTCCCCTCCGCTAAGCCCTCCGCAACGAAGAAGCCGCTACCGCGCCTGCGCGTCGATGGCCTTGACTGTAGAAACCCGGATCTCGTAGCGGGTTGCGGAGAGCGTTGCCGGACAGCGGAAACGATCTACGAAAACTCCCCTATTGAATCAGAAAAAAGAGGGACGTTTTTTCTTGCAACAGCAGTCCTCTATTGCACATAGCGCATTTGTCCGTTATGACTTTTTTTTTCCCTGACAGTGAGGAAAAGCGGCGATTTCTTTTTCGGCTTTATATAAAGTCGTCAACTGACCTATGATATTTTTAAACGTAGGGCGGAGCGAAGAATCTCATGGAGAGAGCGACCGACGATCATTTTTTGTAAAGCTTATCCAGAGACGGCACCGACAAGCCTCAAGTCCGCGTTTCTGTAGAGGATATTGATGAGGAGTGATATCGCTGCTTAAACGTTTTACACAAGTTAATAAACATAGCAGGCATCATCTATCATATACCCAGTAATGAAAAGGCTAAATACATATTTCTCTTTCGCGCACTGGCTGACGTCACCACTTCCTTGACATTATTTCACATTCCTTGATTTGTGTCAAAACTCCAGCGTTGAAACTAACGCGTTACAAGTAACGACGTTACTGATAACGCGCTAGATTTTTGACTAACGTACTAACGTACTCTTTTAAATCACAAATGAGTAACAACGAAAGTTATGTCGTTATTGTTGTATGGAATATGCTATCAATTTACGTTACCCGTTACTAGATACTTTTGATTAAAAATTGCCGCATCACAGTTTGAAAGCAAAATAATTTTTATTTGCGCCCTATGTAAAGTTTGCAAAGCAAGCCAACAAGTCTATGTATAAACGGCGTCATTTCAAACTCCTTCGGAAGACACTTTCAACGTTTCCACGACCGGGCCCAAAAGGCGCGAGATTATTGCTTCGCGGAATTCCTAAGCATCCTTGGTACAGTCTTTGTATCGACGCTACTAAGACCACCGTCGACGTGCCTTGAAGGAGCAGCCGTCGTGCTGGAAAGAGGCATCAGCTCAGTAGGCAACAGTCTGCCGCCGCTCGAAGGATTATGCCTAATCGTTCCTAGCTACTCATGCTGGTCAAACCCTTCTCTTCAAAATATATATTATTATTCTGTCAACGAGAGAAAGGATAAACTCTAAAGTTTGGATGCGCTGACGTTCCTCGACCAAAACAAGTGGCAAATTTATCGCAGGATTGAAAGACGTCCGTCACCAGAAAGACCTCACCATCTTTTAAAATCCCTGCCGCCGTGGTACAAAGGTGAGGTCTCTCGCTGGATAACCACTCTTGTTCAAAAGGTCGCCTCCCACTAAATCCTCTGGCCATCCTTTCACCCATAGCGCCTCAAAAATTAGACAAGAGACTGCGTAACCACCACGGATGGCACCTTCTCTTTATCGCAGTAGACCCCAACTCCCTGGCAGTCAAATACCGAATTATCTATTGCTGGACGCTGCGCCCGCGTTATCCTTCTCGCAGCTCCTGGTTATGTGTGAAGACTACTGTACCAGTCTTCTAGAAAGGCACATTCGTAGCAGTACTACTGATGGATTTCGTCTGTTTCGCCCTTACTTTGCTGCTGCCGGCATGAAAAAAAAAGAAAACGTTTTTTTGGACATGAAAGAGAAACTTAGAGTGAAGAAGTGATAAACGCTCGCCACCTTTTTCTATATTATATACACGTAAAGATAGTACGAGTATGCATGTGATTATAACCAAAGTATGGCCGGCACTCTACTTCGTTCATAATCGGCAATAAGCTTGTTTGGTTAGAATAATTGGTTATAATAAGCGATCAGTGTCCTCTTTTCGTTGCTTGTGTAGCCTAAACCGGACAGTGACTAAAACCGGTGTGGCTATGAGGCGTGTTGTTTGTGAGCAATAAGTGTACTGTACAGTTGCATCTGTCATGCAAGGTCTGCCTCCAACCTAAAAAAGCGGTTTTGGAACGCCTGTTTTAAAAGCCCCTTTAACTTCCATCTTGCACTCACTTTTTACACAAGATGGCAACGGCCACTGAAACTCTGTTATTATGGCCCGGGCTAAGTGCTATCCTTAAACTGAGGGAAACAAAGTAAGACAATTTGCTGTTTAAATGTATGTTCTGTATGCCGAAACTAAAGATGCTGAGAATATTCAGGACGTCGAACTCTAATTTGTGAAAAAAAGCACATTAAAGTGAGTAATTCTTCAATGTTACTTTTTTCTCCTATAAAATGTCGTCGTTAAGCTTTCTTAGCCAAAATAATTCAGCTTTTTTCGAGATCATGTTGTTAGTCACAATTTTTCAGCCTCATCTCACAGTGGCCATTAACGTAAGCTAGCGAAAAAGTCTTCGAAAACGGCATAGTTCAGTTTACTTGTATATTTCAGATCGAGGGTAATTGAATCATGGAAGCTATAGATAGAAACGCCTATTTGATATTTGCTTAAATTTGCAATTTTTACAAGGTTCTTGTTTATATTAATTCGTGATGCAGTTTATTTAGTTATTATTTCTTTGTTCCATACCACTGATAACTAGAAATTAACAGAGGAGCTTCACATCAGTCTTAATTGTTTTTCTTTTCCGCCAGTCCCTCAATTCGCAGAAGCTATCAGAGTTCGCGGTAATATCAAAGAAACGAAAGACCGAGACTACAACCCACTTTCCCAACAAACCCTTGCTGAAGCAGAGGAATATGGACTGTATGCATCAAGCTCCCGTTTCTCAAGAGGTGTTCGACCATCTTTTGAAGACGTTTGTTGTACTAACAGCTGTCATGTGCTAACAGGAAAACACAAAATAACGACAAACTAACGTAAAAGTAAGGTCCGTTAGTCATGGGAAGTAAAGGCCGATTCAGACACTTGCTTTTGAGTGCGTTTGACTGCGTTGCGGCGAGAACCGAAAGCGAGTCACCCGCACATCGGTGCTTCGTATGAAGCGTGGAATCCAATTCAAGGAATCTTCTTGGCACGCGATATAAGAAGCAGGGATGTCCTGGTGTTTCGCTGCCGCAACGCAGTCAAACGCAGTCAAACGCAACTGTGTGAACCGGGCATAAGGAGACCGGTATTTTGTTACATTTGCAAAATGTTAACGAAGCTTTGTAACGGGTTCGCTTTTTTGCAAGCTAAAAAGTAACGCTATTTCGTTACTTATTTTGGTAACGGGCACAACACTGCAAGACTCAGAATGTAAACTTATTTGTAATATATTTCCCAACAAAAAGGAGCTCTTGAGTATTGATATTACTCTGAGGAGAGGCGCAGTACTAGCGTTTGATTAAAACTAAAATAAAGTTTGGTTCGTCCAACTAGAAAAATTAGCCGTGTATCTCAGAAAGAGCAAGCTCCGCGCAACCATAGAACAAGTAATGAAAACCAGATAATAGATTAAAAAAATAGACATAACCATGATTCTAGACACAAATTAAAAGTGATTTTGAACAATTTTATAAGAAAATAGCCTGTAAACTTGATAGGAGCGTATGTTATCTCCACGTATTTGTTTGATGCAAATCGCTCGTCTGAAGTTTCCAAAAACCGCGGAATTTATATATTTGAATCATAAAACGGTTTTTTTAGAAACTTTAACAACAGGTCCAAACCACCATTTTCTAGCTATCTTTGAAATGCAGTCAAATTTGACGGTCAAATATACGAGGACGCGTGCGTGGACGCCAAATAAAGCGGAGCACGCGTACTATTCCTCTAGTCGAAATTCGAGTAATAGAATAGGAGGCCCCATTTTTCGTCACGCGAGCAGCTGGAGGCGTCGCACTGCGCAGTGCGACAGATCAAACTGTCTGGGGGACGCAATGCGTTGAGGGGCACTATCCTAAAGCTTTCAATTGCTTTAGACAATTGTACGCGGGGAAAGTATCATTTGTAGGAGACTGAGCGCTCCGTGATGAGTAGTTGATTTTGGATGCTACAGAAAAAAAAAAAACACGTTAGCTTTATTTTGGACAGCTAGTCCCTCACCACGGTAACGTATAGCCTAAGACCAGAGTACAGAACTTTAGTGATAGGGCAATTTAGGCTTACCCATTTAGGAGCTTGTTTCGGAGGGCGGAGATAAACGAGAAGGATGGCTTACACCAGGAAACTTCAGGGCAACGTAAACCTGATAAAGACGAGGATCACTTGGACTTAATGGGTTGATTCCTGGCCGAATCATAGAACATACAAAACAATTAGAGAACACTTGGAAACTGGAGGTAGAACAATCGTATACTAAGAACACACATTACCTGAAACAGAGATGAAGGAGTGCTTAATGTGTCCACGTAGCGAACAAGGCGATATTCGAAATGAGCGAACGTGGGTGTTTTTCCTTTCTTTTTCTTTTAATTTTGGAATCACGAGTCAAGTGCAGTACTTCACAGCTGATCATGTTGAGCAAACAGCAGTACATTGATTTGTAAAACATTACGTTTTGCACACATCCACATTCAAAGAGGCTACAGCTAAATCAAGCTAAAAAAGAGGTCAGTTTAGCTATATTTTGTTTCATCTTTTGATGTACCGCAGAAAAGGCTGCAAGCGCGAGCTCCTTGCCCACGGCAAACCTCGGCGCACAAGTTCTCGTGCATAAAGGGCAGCTGCCGACGCTGTGAGCTCGTGCTTCTAGACTTCGCTGCGGTACAACATCAGGTGAAATGGAGCATACCAAGCTGAATGAAGAAGGCTTGGTGGCTGCATGTCTGTAATCTGAGGCGAAATACATCGTTCCTTGCACCAAGTGGGATAGCGCGTAAGCGCTTTAGATGCAGTGCGTGATTTATGAGATGAAATGGCGTCGCAGAGTTAGCCAAGATTAGCCAAGTATTCTCGCCCGCGATGACTAACACCGCGTTGTGTGCACTTTAATAAACATAAAAAACTATCTGGCGAAACAATGGCTGTAATGTCACCATTGAAGCTAAATGGCTTATGTGTGTAAAGTAAACATATTAGTCATTAGTATGCGCAAAAGTCACGTGGAAGAAGGTTTAATTTGCGTTAAGAAGGAAACAAAGAACCAGGACACCCTCGAGACCCTACACCCGACGGAGAGTGAACTAGAATACGTTGGTGTGCCTACATTCCCTCGATAGAATTAAAGCATGACCTTTCTTACGTGTACAGCCAACCATTGTTCTGGGAACGCTCAACAAACGTGTTGTGAGCGAAGGCTCTTCCGCCATTTGCTTCTAACAGCCATTAATTTCAGTGTACCTCCCCTATTTAGTAAGAGCTGTTCATTTCAGTGCCTCCCCACCATTTGCTTTCAAGTTCCGCACGAGGGTGGGACATTGTACATTGGCACATTTGACACCACTTGTAGAACGAACACCGAAACTAAATGAACCTTATGTACGCAGTCCGGCGGTTGTGAGTGCACTGGCCTCCGAGAGTTTGGGCGCGCAGTGCTTTCCTGAGGACGTTTCATTCCGAGAAAGAGTGAAATAATAAGCACTAGAGAGCCTCTATTACAGAGAGTGTCCAACTGATCGGTCGGGGTCACATGGTCTAAAGGGCGCCTTTGCAATATGTACTGCGAGGGGAGGCCGAAACTGTTGATCGTCTGCAAACGTCTCCGACTTTTCGCCTGCTTTCCTCCCCGCCACATGAAAAACCCAGAGCATTTTTACTTAGGCAGGAGGCGATCGCCATCAAAGACGTCATGAAGCGATGTTTCTACCTTCCTTAAATACTTAGAATAACTCCCTAACTTTAAGAGCTAAATAGTCTTGCCCAATTGTTTTTTTTGTCTAGACAATGGCAGTCATTAGAAATTAAGAAATAGGAACATCGGTCATTCCTTCAACTCATAGCCAGAACAAGCGGCCACGTGGTGAGGGTACCTGACTTATGTGACCAACTTTAATCATAGTGAAGCGCGGTGGTCGGCAACAAAAAAATAAAAAAGCGCGTGCTGAGTTTCAGGCATTGTAAAAGTTCGGCTATTATTATCACCGCGGATATTGAAATGGCTGACCAACTACTCGCGGTATAAATATCCCCAAAAACAACAGATATTATTTTTTCTCTTTTATTCTCAAATTTTAACGCAAAATGCTACTAAATCATTGGCTGTCTGTGCGAATATACTTTATCCATCCTAGAATCAGTACGCCAATGCAAAGTCATGCGCATTCCAACCCGATATCGTTTCGTGACCCCTTTAAATAGAAAACTCTCCCCGTGGTCTGCGATGAGCCATCTCCACAATATAGACTCTTAAATAGGTGGCCTTAATCCCCTCGATGTGATTTCGTTTGTCTTACAAGTATCGTTAAACGCGCCAGTGCAAGAGGCCCTGTGTGGAGCGGCCCTTAGTATCAAATGGTGGCGCAGCACTGCAATGAGCCGGACCTGGAAGCGAATGGCGGCAGAGACCCCGTTAGTGGCACATGTCTCACGTGCCACGAGTCTCACACCTCACTGCAGGTCTCACGATCGAGGAAACAGCGGCCATAATCATGTTTGGTCGTGCATTGTCGACGGCGGCCACTCGTCGGCAACATCCAGAAATGAGGAGAGATAAGGAAACGTCACAACCAGCGCCGCTTCCTAGTAATATTTTAGTCAGTCAAAATGTTTTATTAGAAACTTAGTGCGCAAATGGTTGTGAATTCCAGGAACAGGTATCAAAAAGTTGGGATCTCGCTCTTGGATAGTCAGGACATATGAAGTGATAGACTGCTACCTCCAGCGCAGCTCTTCACCTGCAGGTGACAAAAGATGATCGATGTTTGGAGAAAGCGCGTCACCTCCAAGCGGGACTCATGCACCACGAGCTGCAGATGACGCAAACTAGAGCCCTTAATTAACTACTCTGCACTCCTTTCCTATGTCTCCTCGTGGGCGCCGCCATCTTGGTGCTTAGTGCAGAGCAGACACCACTGGTGATCAGCACAATTAAAATACTATACTTTTTCAGCTTTAGATGCCATGTTAGGAACATCAGGTGATATCGTTTTCCTCTGTCCCGAACTGTTCTTACATTTCTAGCCGACGGAACGTTTCCTTTGATTTCATATAAGGCTTCAGATAACTCGCAACCATGATTTTAAACACCACTAACGGTACTTGTCGTCACTTCTAAGCTTAGCGTATTTAGTGCACCTGCCCCGCCAAAAAAGCAGTATGACTTTTCGCTGTCTATAGTATGAAAATTTAAATCTATCCGAAATGATTTGTGTATTTGAGGTTTTCAGAAATTTGTTTTTGTCTGCAATTACGATTTCATCTTCCTAGAAACAATTCCAGTTACATTTCCAGTTTCATAATCCAAACAGTGAAACGTTACCTTACACTCTTAAAAAAAAGGGTGTCAACGGAGAGTACAGTGCCTAACTTACTCTACTTTAACTCTCTCTTCATCAAGGTTCCTCTTTCGACACCGCTTCTTTCGATGATACTCTCTCTTAACTCTCGCTCGAACAGGAGAGTAACTCTAGCGAGAGTTAGTTTCTCCTCGCGGTATCACGGGCTGTCAACAGATGGCGCCGCTATGGGGTCAGCGCATGTTCGACGCTTGCTCGGCGCAGATTTCTTCTTTTTTTTTAATCCGGGGAAGGTTTTTTTTTTTTCTATCCGCTTCTTTTTCTTTTTGTTAGGGAGAAGATGTGCAAGGATGTTTTAATAGGTGAGTTGGTATAGCCTACCTTAATTTAATTTTGTCAACGCGCAAGTAACCGTGTTTTTCCTGCAAAGTAGACAAAAATGTGCAGAATTTACTGGCGAGCTTTTGCTGCTCCTTTGTGCATATGCGTCGCCAGCGATATGAGCTCATAAAAACGGCCAAATGGGGCAGCCCATATCCAGCGTCTATGCATCGCCCTCCGTGGCGGCCAAACGCATGGGACTTTTCGCTTTAGATTATTATGTTGACTCTATGCTCTTGCCAGAAAAGCTTCGTACCCTAACTACGGGTTTTGGACTGCACTTCGTGTGAGGTGAAGAACCTTTTTGTGATGGACTAGGATAAGAAAATGTTCTGAAATGCGGTTATACGGTTATACACAAAGACGTCTCTATGACTTTACAGCACTACTGCTGTCACAATAAGACGATGAATGCCTCCAACATGGCGCCAAGGCGCTGATGGCAGACGACAATGTTGGTTTAACCTGCATTTTAGCCGGAAGTGACGTCATCTGCAACAAACCGATACTTGGAAGTGCAGAAAAAACAAACAACCAAGCTGAAAGACGTTGTTGTGCAAACACGGAGCGCTACTGGCAACTGAATTTTATTTGGATAACACGAACACATTTGCACACCAGTGGCGTAGCCGGGGACGGGGGAGTGGGAGCGATCAAGGGTCGGAACACCCCCGTAATTTCATGGTTGCCCTCTTTACCCCTTTCCCTTTCCTATGTCATATATATATATATATATATATATATATATGTGTTTGTGTGTGTGTGTGTGTTTCGTTTTGACAATTTACTACGGCGAGGGACCGTGCCCACAACATACCAAAGCAAAACGAACGACGACGCTGTCCGCGTGACTGCGTGAAAAACACATCTCCGGTTCCGGCTCTTCGAACGGCTCTCTCCAAGCTCGACCATGTTAGTAACCGAAACCTTTCTCCAGGCTCGCAGGTGCGAATGGCTCCAGCTCCCGACGTCACAAAAGCCGCGAAATCCTGACCTCGAAGGACGCTGGCCTTGCCTCGGGGAGCGCAGGCGGCTTAACTAAAGTTCCCCTACCCTTTGAGTGTCAAGGACTCTACGACAATTTCAGCGCAGCGCAACAAAATTGCAAAATAGCAAGACTATGACTTACGAACCTTACAGTGATAAGAAAACCGGACGACAAAATAACAAACAGCTTAGCGTTTTTTCTTTCTTTGCCCCGTCTTTTTTCTTTAGGCTTTACTCGCCTGTGCCATTTTCGCCTTCAATAATACACAAACAAAAATGCAAAAAACACACAAAACATCTCCATCATTTGAACAAAAAAAAAGAAAAGAAGCAAGAGAGAAAAGCGGCAGCCTATGCACTGTTGAAGGAGCTTTGGAATGCTCGATAATCACTTGGTTTCAAAGCGTACATAGTTGTCTTCTTGAATCGCTGCAGTGGGTAATGTTTACATGCTTGCGTTCAGCTCGTGAATCGTGGAACTTACCTTTACGTGATATAGACTTTCGGAAATGAGTTGCAGATCCAAGCTGTTCCAACTTCACTGACATCTTTTTTTCAAGATTGATTATTGACCTACAATTTCAAGCGTGTCATCAACGTCTCCAACAGTGTCGGCGCATTCACGTTAGACAGCATCGTCCGCCCTAGGCGAGAGCGATGTTGTAGCCAACGACGCCGGTCTGTATGTCGCAGGCCTCGATTTCGATGTAATCTCCAGCCTGTGCGGAGCATTAGTTTGTGAAATAAACTTCCTGAGGAAGTACTGGTTTTGACACAGATGTGGAGGGACCGCTCCGGTTAGCGTGTCTCGGCGGTACAGGCAACTTGCATTTGCCCAGAGGCCTTGTATCCCAATGTACAACCCGCCTGCTGCAAATCCTAGCCACCGTGCGCGTTAGCAACGCTGAAACGAACGTTTGTTCTGGAGACTCCGAAGACGAAGTCATGCCTTAGTCCTTCAACGTCTCAGGGGCGCTTGCTACTCCGTTCTAAGCTGGGACCAGACGCTCCGCCTTCACGCGAGCTCTACTGGCTTCGGCAGTGCTTTGGTTGCGCGTGCCTGCGCAATCACACTTGTTTTAGCAAGGGCAGAAAGCTCGCGCTGAAAACGGAGCTTCTAGTCTGAGCTTAATGGTGAACGCAGTATGGAGGCTGCGCTTTTGAACATTCACCGGAAGATGCAAATCAGCACCGAAAAGGCCTTCTCGCTTCTCTTCTATCGACTGACGGCGGCTTCCACTAAATGTTTAGACCCCACAAAATGATAGAAACTGGTATTTTTTCTTCCACTTTCTCGTACAACGACAACGAACGGAAATAACCTCAAAAAATGACTATACGCATGATAATTTCCGAAAAAATGTAATCCGCGCAGGAACAATGAGCGTAACGCTTCACTAGCTCATTGCCCCAGTGCGCATTGCAGTTTTTGTGCTTAATCGTTATTCTAAACTTCACTATTCTCTGGCACTTTTCCGTAGATTTCAGTCATTGGATACCCGAGTGTTCCGCATTGAAGTGCACGCACCGGTAATGTTTTGTGAGCCTGTCTGAACTTTTTTGTTAAAAGCCAATTGTAATGTTTTATGACCGCGTTCTTTCGTCGTTTAACATTAAATTTCCACTTTTTAATATTGAACGAAGGATATGTGGCAAAGAAAGGTTGGATTTTTCTCTTCTAAGAAACGGGAAAATAGTAAATTCCCTGGCTACGCCACTGATACGCACTGTCGTTATACCTCCAAGCCAAATGAATCTGAAATCCTTGTTGATAAAACGAGTGACGACGCACTGATGCAACTGTCATCTTTCTTTGCACTGATTTTGAACGCCTCAAAAATTTTCCTCTCCATTTTCTTTTCCTACTTGCCCGGAATCTGTGTTTTATCCAGCAAGGGTCATGCGAGTTAGCACATAGAGGGTTATGTGGGTTAGCACATAGACATAACCCTAAAATAGTTATGTCTATGTGCTAACCCACATGAGTACGTAACTATTTTTTCACTCAAAGAATTACCGTCTTAATTTTTGTGTTGCGAGTGATATGGTTACACTTGAGTTGCATTTGTATTGTACTTGCTTTGTTGCTTCTTTTTGGTTTCTAAATCCACTGTTCTCTGCATTAGCTATTATTGTATACCTTTTTATCTTTTTTTTTATTTTCTTCCTTTTTTAATATGTATGCCCTCTGTGTGACACTCGCATTGCCGCTGCTGCTGGAGCTTTTGTGGTGCTGGGAACTCGTCAAGTCGTCCATGGAGCTTTTTTCCCAGCCCCCGCCATTAGTAAAAAAATGGTAAATAAACATTGAATTAAATTGACTCTTGTTCAACCGGCAAGAAAGCGAGTCCCAGCCAACTATTGGAGCGCATCCTATGAAATGGCTCACTGGGATTTTTGAAAATGGTCTATTGTCTCACAAATGAGTGCACTGGTCATTTAGCAGCTGTTTTCTCTCTTTTAAAGGGCATGTAGCGAGCTGTTTCTCTCTCTTTTAATATTGCTGACTCTACATTTAAGCATTCATCCTTCCACATGAAGGAGGGACACGACCAGATCGACCTATCCGGTGATGCGAATCGACGAAGAGGACTCAAGTGCCCTAACTGTGGTGTTGGAGGACCACTCCTTTGAGTAGACGGATATTCTGGCTGGTGCAGCGCTCGTTCTTGCATTGCACGGAGTCCACGACATTTCTTACTCTCAAAAAGAAGCCAGTCAGCTCACAGTGATTGGGCACTTCATTGGTTTGAAGTACAAAATAAAGTCCGTCTTGGGTTTAGACTTGATCACGAAGTTAAAAACTTGTTAGCCGGAGGAAGTTTGTGTGCGATTTTGCCTTTTTTGCCATGTGCTGAAATGAAAGTCTTGGTTTATTAAACTCTATTCTACTGTTTTTCTTTCTATGCTGACTTTTCATGAGAACCTATAGCCTCTGTGCAGGATCATGCTCTATATTTTATGTCATTTTCGGTAGCAGTTCCACACTTTCCTAGGCGACCACTCCTACAATAAGGACAAAAGTATTCCAAATTGCAGTGAATCAAGGGAGGTATTGACGTTTCATAGAATAATTGCAAAATGAAAAGTACAGTGGTCGCACTCCGACAAGCTAAAAATGTCAATTGCCAAAAACGGTTTTTTTTTTTTTTGGCAATTGAACGCCGGTTCTACGCATACAGCGGAGCGCTAAGTTAGCGCCTCATGCAGGCGCTGGAAGCAGCGCTCATATGGGACCGACTTCCGGGTGACGTAGCGCTCAGTTAGCGCTTCAGCAGCGCTTCGACAGTCAGCCCTTAAGCAGCGCTTCGGCAGCGCTCGGGGTCAGCGCTTGAGCAGCGCAGTTTCAGCGCTTTCACGCTCCTTGTGCCGTGCTTGCTGCAGCGGAACCTGGCGTGCACGGCGATTCCGCTGTTCCGGTTTTTTTCCTTTAGTTATTGAAATGAAGAAAGCAAAATAGCCGCTCGGTGGTCGGGCAGACAATCCAGATTTGATGGACTTTGAACGACTAATTGATTGGGTACGACCTCATCGCTTTCTATTCGACATGCGTGACCCTGGTTTCAAAGACACGCAGTTGAAAGGTGATCGCCTGCGAAAGAGCTGTGTGTCTCGGTTTCTCAGCTTGGTAACAAGATTGACCGGGCACCCGTCGGTATCTCGGTGGCAAAGATTTCGCGCCCCCAGAAGGTTCTTCTGGGCGTTAAGCCGTCCACACACTTTTGAACTAATTACGTTTGTAACAGCATTTGTCGCGTTTCTAGATTTAGCGTCCCAAATGTCCGTCATAGTGCTTTTAATGCACACCAATCTATAGGAACCGGAACCGCCGTGAACGTGCTGATCCGCAACAATAGCCGCGGTAAAAAAAGCTAACAAGGCGCTACTGAAGCACTAACAACGCGCCACTAAAGCGCTAATTGCACGCTATATTAGAACTAAGGAGTGCGCTGGGAAGCGCCATATGAGCGGTCGTTCGGGCGCTGATATGGCGAGCTGACTTAGCGGTCCGCGCTCTATGTCTGAACAGGCCTTAAAACTCCAAGTTTTGGGCGCCCCAGAGCTTTAAACTTTAACTTCAGACCCAAGCCGCTAGTGACCTAGCATGTTTGGTGCGTTTTCCGTGACGCACTTTGCCGCGTGCAAAAATATAACTTTTGTGATGTTAGTGCGGCTAATTGTAGTCTATGTGTTTGCATTTGTCTTGCAGTGCCAAATGCGCCAGTGCATAGTACCTGTTTTCGCGAGGCCCTTGAACGAAAATGGCGGCTCAGCACTGTAATAAGCCGCCCTTTTCTGCGAATGGAGGCAGGGCGCCCGCTCGTTGCATGTGTCTTCTTTGTTTCAACAAAAGTGGTTGGCGATGGTCGTAAGAAAAAAACATTTTATATGAAGGGGCTTTAGGGGTGGACATGAACTAGGTGCGCCCGCATTGCGGAGCTGTGGAAATGCTTGTGTATAAGATAGCGCTTGTTGGGCAGCTCAGTTTTTGAAAAGTATAGTATCTGTTATTTTTGTTCAGTGGTTTTTTGTTGACGCCCAGCAAGTTTCTATGAAGCCATACGTCTCTAATCCACTGTTAAAAACGTTTTTTACCGCACATTCTAGATATTCACCCGACTGAACAGATTACAGTTCAACCCCCGACACTATGCTTCCTGGCAGTTTGACCCACCTTCATAGACCGCATAAAAAAATAAAGCTTTGAGGTCTTTAAAAAAAAAAATACCTATACTAAGCTTATAACAACATCAAGTACATATATTGCAGTATTTTATCAAAGCTTTATTAACTGTTTTGAGTTGAACGAAACGTTACCTTGAAGTTCCGCATATAGATGTCTGAGTTATCTAATCTGGCGCATCGCAAACAGCTACGGTGGCAAATCGGGGAATAATATAATTAAGTTATTGGCGGCAGCCAGACTACGTAAGATTTTATTTCAATGTCTTTTTTTTTTCGCTTTCGATCTTATATCTAAGAAGTTTGATCACACGGAAGCCAAAGTTAAATGGCAAATGTTCGCGTTATTGGAGGTAGTTGACATTTTGTTTATACTTCATGAGCGTTTAAGGTTAATCTTATCCAGAGTCCTGAACGTTTACTGAGGATCACCATTACCGTAGCAGTTGTTGCTGCTACCTTGGTCTCATTTGGTTGCAGCTCATGATAACCCTTTTTACTGCAAAAAAAGCTGTGTTTACACCGTGGACAAGCTCCTGAAATCGATTCCCGTCTCCCATCCTCTGGTTTGAATTCCGCCATGTTGCAGGAAAAAGAAACATCAAAATCTCAGAGAGATGTTCTGCGGACTACAGGCGCCTCTGCGGGAAAAGTTCGCGGACCTGCGAAATGTTGAGCCTGTCATCGCTGGCAAGCGTCATGAAATATGTCCGCGGACCTGTCGTACTGCGGTTATCAGATTTTAAACCTGTTCTGTGTCGCCTTTTTCAGGTCCGGCGAGGTCCATACCAGAGTCCGCGGACTGTGTTGTTCGATATATTTTTTACATCCCCTCTTTTATACAACACCTCACTTTGCTATAGTACTGCAGACACTTTTTTTGAGAATCACATTCTTGGTGCTTGTGAAGCCCGTTCACACACTCGTGTTTGGCTACAATCGACTTAGACAAGACCGGTTTTTAAGTCTCTTGGAGAGCTTACCGCTGGCTGCTCAGCCATGCGGCCGAGTCGTAAGCCGTGGCAAGGACGTTTAAAAGACCGGACTTGCATCAGGGGTGCGTTCATACACTTTGCGTTTGAAGCGCCGTTCGCTGCATATGCGACCAAGTAAGGCCCAGAGAGACAAGACCGGCCACCAAGCCTCTTGCGACGTCTTAAGCGCCGTTCACACATTTACAACCGAGTGCGACCAGAGAGAGACCAGACCGGTTTTTTCGGCCTCTTACGACGCCTTAGGGCCAGCTCCTTAGCAGCGTCGTCCCGTCCTAAGACGTCGCTAGAGGCGCAAAGCCGGTCTCGTCTCTCTCGGTCGCACTTTCGAGGTGCTAATGTGCGTCAGGCGAGCCTTGCCTTCCATGTCGATGCGGACGAGACCGGGTTAAGCCTCTCGGTACGGCTTACGCGCCCATCTGCGAGGAAAAGTCGGTCTTTGGCAGTCTACAAGAGTGTTTTAAGATCATTTTGTCTCAGTTGGTCGGAGCCAAGCGCAAGTGTATGTAGGCGGGCAGCTTCAGTCTGGTAGCGCTGTCAAACGCATGTGTGTAAATAATAATGCTCTTATCCTCTTTATGCCTTCTGTCTTAAATAATGATGTGGGTGGGTTGGGAGTATATATGTTATATTTTGATTTTCCAATTGGCAGGAGCTGGGGATTGGGCTTCGTTTTGCTCACTTCACTGGTTTTCAACTCACTTCTGGTTTTGACTCGCCTCATGGTAACTGATTTGTTTCTGTAGTTCTGTAGCAGCAGCACATTGCAAAACGAATGACGTCCAACAAGGCATTACAGCTTGTAAACAGTGTGCTGTACTTTGTTTCTGTTAGGATTATTTTTCTTGATACGTGTTCAACTAAAGTTTCGTAACTTTTAGGTCTAATCTATTAAATGTGGGTCTGTTCAGATAAAATTATGCATGTGATTGCAAACTGCATTTTTGTTTTCGTGTGTATACTTGAGACTATCTATATGTGCAGGCAGTCCTGGGTAAGTTACTTTTCAAAAAAGTAATGAGCTAAACTGCGAACTAGTTCACCGAAAATGTACTCAACTTACAGTTACGTAAAAATATAACGCGTTATGGTTGCAGTTATTTCGTCATATGAATAGTGACTTTGGTGATGCGTTTTTTTAAATTTATCTGTTTGATGACAACACAATGACTACGACTGATATTTATGAGATTCCTTTTTTTCTTAAGAGCTTATATATTGCAATAAGGTGGTTAGTTGGGGCGAGTCGGTATTAATTGTACATAGTTCCAATTGCGCTTTAATAGTAAGCAACAGTGGAAAAAGAAGGCGACATGCGGCAACCTCGCAACTCCATGTGTTGAAGAAAGAAAAAAATAAAAAGAATATCCGGGGTATTCACACGAGGGAGAAAATCCCGCGGATTTCTCCCCGGCCACTTTGCCCACGTCACGAGATGAAAACGCGAGGCTTTTTGCACATCGCAAAGCCTGACGTTTTCGTCGTGAAATGCGCGTGCCGGGAAAATTCGGTTTCTCCCTCGTGCGAATACCCCTAAGGTCAAGCCGAGGCCAAACTGGCACCGGGCGCCCGAGCGCGCGCAAGGCACACATTATCAATCCCACTCATAGAATAGACCGATGTCACTGGGCGTTCCACGCATGCGTGGCGCCGCCATAACTGTAGCGCTCGGAGGCGGGCTTCGTTGCACGAGGCAGCTCGTGCTGCCGCGTGCTCTTCCTCAGCGAGGTTGTCGCGCCTGCATAAGGACTCGAGATCCCATGATGCATGGCGGCTGCGTTGGCGTGGTGAAACTGGTTGTGATATCGGTCTATTGTCGAAAGGCGGTGTCATTATTGACTAGTTTCACAAAACAGAGGTGCCGCACAAACACGTCCCCGCTTACGTGCCCCGTTCATTCAGTGTGATTTATAGTAATCCCATTTCCTGTGGTCGTATAAAGGACAAACAGGACGGTGTAGTAATGACCGGTTAAGGAAACACGTTTTTTCTCTAACTTGCAGGAAATGGGGTTACCTACCCCTGCATTGTCAAGCATGTAAATGTACACCTTTTTTACAAAAAAACTCGATAATTGGCAGATACCACAAAAAACACCCTAAAAATTATTTCGGAAGCTTTTGGTATACTCAACCTAGGCGAGCGTTGTGTCAGCCAACCTTCTGTGGCGTTAGCCGACAAGAAAATCGTCTTTCTGCAATCGTATGTGCGCGGTTAATGGTGTGTCTTTCGCGTGCTCGGCGCCCCGTGCCAGTGTGTCCTTGACTTGAGCTTATACAGCTGCCTGTTTTTTGTTTCTTCCTTCAATACATCGAGTTGTGAGTTTGCGCTTGTCTCGATCTTCTCTGGTTGCGGCTCCTATTAGAAGACCTACGCCCCGTTAGTAAAAGAATTCCCTTCACACGGAGTACATTCGTCAGCCCTCATCTGGTAAAGTGTACGCATGTATTAACTCGTCACGAAGGTGTGAAAGCGTACTCAACCCGTACGATGGCCCTTACGGATGGTTTGCCGTAACGTTAAAAGGTTCGCAATCAAAACAAAAAAAACAAGTTGTTTCCATCGGACCGGGTCCAGCCCCGCCCAGTTTGACTCCAACAGTGCAGCATTTGCCATCTGACTCGTAAAAGCTCAAGTGGGAGAGCCGACATTCATTTTGAGGAAGCCGCTAACACTCTG
>JAZHYW010023376.1:0-12274 GCA_037355805.1 Ixodes ricinus
CCAGGGGTTTCCCCAGGATTCTAATCAAGGGGGGGGGGGAGACGAGGCGATGCGAGGCGAGGCTAGATAAAATATACACCAACTTATGTTTACAAAGAAACCGGAGCGCCCGGATCGTCCCCAGCGGACGCCACCGGCGCCGCGCCTGCGCGATGGGGGTGTGGGCAAGAAGCTCGCCGTCGCCCATAAACACACCATTAAAATGCGATGTTGTCGGCGTCAGTGTGAGTCCCCCTGCCCTTTTTCGCGTTCCAATTGTTGCTTCTACGTAGTCCTGGCGATGTCTGACTATCTTGAGCGGCGTCAGCGAAATTACCGAGGCTCGTTACACCGCAAAACTTCGCGTGAATAATGTGACATGTCGCGATTTATTCCGCGTGGACGCCGCAGATTGTACGCTAAAACCTGATTCGCATGATGAGATTTCGCTCGGATTTTTTAGTCGCGAAGCCGCTCAGGCTGCAAAAGCGTGAAACGTTGCTGAGATGGTCGACGTCGATACTGAAAATCGTAAGCAGAATCGGACCAAGTGAATCAGGCATAAGAAGTCGGTGATGGTCACTGGTAACAATGATCAGCATCTCCTTGTATCTGCTGCTTACATCGAGCCTGCTTACCAACCTTCAAATTTGAGTCTTTTGAGGCTTGCACTTACTTCTTATCGCAAGTACCGGGCCAACGTTTGGTCTACGGACCGGCGTCGTCTAAGAGAGCAAACGACAAGCAGAAACGTTTGAAAGAGCAGACGACAGTTCGAACCACTGATCTCAATGACGATTGCTGGATCGCGTTTGCCCGCTCTGCCAATGCGGTCACTGGCGGCCATCTTTAGGTAGAGTTATGTTACCTCTAGCCAAGGCACAGCTCCTGCAGCCACTGTCATCCATCCACGGCAGACAGCGTTTTGGCAGGTGTGGTGGCAGGCTGCCATCAAAATAGGGTGGGTGATATTTCGTGCTTGATTGAAACTATTTCGACGAAACATTTTTTTGAAACCCGGTGTGAACGGTAGCCCGATCTTTGAGGACCCGGTGAAAGTTTCACGAAATCGCAGCACCGGGGGAAAAGCAGCAGAGCACACATCGAAAGTCGCATCGAAAGAAGCATCGAAAGCAGACGCTGCTATGGAATCTGCTTAAGATGCGAGCTGCGCTGCTTTCCCCGGTGCTGCGCTTTCGTAGAACTTTCGCCGGGTCCCCAAACATGAGGCTACCGTTCACGCCGGGTTTCGAGAATCTGCTTCATCGAACAACTTCAATCAAGCATGAAATATCACCCACGGTACAGTGTACTAGATCCACGGCTTTTTTATGGTAGCCTGCCGCCATTGCGCTGTCCGCCATATTACAATGATGGCTAGAGATGATATAACTCTACCTAAAGAAGGCCGCCAGTGACCGCATTCCTGTCCATAGGCAGAGCTGGCCAAACGCGATCCAGCAAATAAACACAGAGATCAGTGGTTCGAACAATCAGGCGGCCGTTTGAACTGAAGACGCACCGAATATAGTCCGCAGGTGGTCCGCACAACTTGACGGTTTTCTGGCGTTCATGTTGGAACGAAAACAAATAAACCTGATGACCACAAGTATCCGTGAATTCAACACAAAGTGTTTCCCGCCCAAGCAATCGTTGTCCGACGGCGTCTGCTATTTCCTTTTACATGGTACATATCCAGATTCTCGGACGAACCGAGCTCGTGAAAACTGACCTTCAAACCTTTCTCCACACTTTTGGTACGGCCACAGTCACGGCGTTTTGACGAGAAAGCAGCCTTTTGTCTGGTTCCTTTAAAAACAACGCAGGAATACACGTCTGGCTTGGGGACTTCTGCCCACAGCCCCAGACCGGAAGTGCGACCGACGTGCCACCACCACGCCTTGACGTCACAGAGATGAGTTCGTTTATAAAACTGTTTCTTTTTAGTCCACTAGCTAAATTACAGACGTCAATTAACCAAATGCTCATACCCGTAATGTATGTTTCTCTTTCCCTATATATACACCTGAGACGTGGTTTTTTCTACTTTATCTAAAAAAAAGAATTTTATTTTTTCCTTTTTTTAGATTCAAGGGGTGTGTCCAGGAAAACTAGCGGCGGTCTAGACGGGGTCTAGGGAAATCCCTGTCGTTCTCTATCCCTTCGCCTCCATAAGCCTCATATCACAGGTATAGACGCGTTGACTGCTTCATGACGACGTTTTTAACTCGCCTGCCCGGTGTTCCCTATTGGAAAGACCAGTTCAAACGGGTACTAGTTTCAAACTTGGTTATTGCTCCATTTTGATTATTTTCATAATGGTTGAAATGGTGAAGGTGGTTCGAACTGGTCACACTGGTTGAGTTGTCATGGCAGTTGAACTGGTCATACTGGTGGACTAGTCATGATGTTTGAACTGGTCATGGTGGTTGAACTGGTCAAACTGGTTCGACAAAAATATTTTCATTTGTTCACGCCACCACTGCGCTTGGGAAATCTTTATTGTACAGAAATGTAGACAAAATACGCCTATTACAACAATCAGCTGAAGATACATTGAGCGCATACACATACACGGCCCATAGAAACATCAATACCACAGCACACTAACCCGATCACCAATACCGAGCTCTGCGTTTCCGTCTTTTACACTCGTCGTTTTGAACGTACGGAATGTTTCGGTGACCGCCTTAGCAATAAAAAATATTTCCAGCATGTTGATCTTTTTCCAGCAATGTCATACCTCTGAGAGTATTTTAAATGGCTGAGGGGATTAATCTCTTAGTAAAAAGTAAACGCCTGATCGTGCCGTAATGATTTGAAAGCCAATAAGTCAAAGTGAAAAAGTCATAAATAGTGTGAGAAAGAGGGGTCAGACTGGTAACCAGTTTGGTCAATCTGGTTACCAGTTCGACCAGTTCGGCCAGTCTGGTGACCAGTTTGGCGTCTGGTGACCAGTTCGGCCAATCCGCTGACCGGTTTGGCCAATGTGGTGACCAGTCCGGCGAATCTGGTGACCAGTTCGGCCAATGTGGTGACCAGTTAGACCAGTATGGTGACCAGTCAGGCCAATCTGGTGACTAGTTAGAAGGCAATCTGGTGACCAGTTAGATCAATATGGTTACCAGTTAGACCAGTCTGGCTAACAGTTCCACCAGTTTGATTTTCCGTTTGACCAGTATTACCAGTCTAAATACTAGTCTTACCAGTTAGATTTGCAAACTGGTCTTTCCGATAGGGTTGTCAATGGCCGCGTGGTATTGAAAATCCGATCTTTGCTGCTTCGACTCGTTGGCCTGACGTTTTGATTTTTTTACGCGTTTAGATGCCTGAAGACAGGACACGTGCTTTGAAACCGTGCTGAAAAAAGGAGTCCCATGTAAATCCAGATTTGGATCACAGCGACAGCTAATCGAGAAACCAACCCGGAAGCTAATGTGTCATTTTGTGTCTTGCACGTTTGTGTCTTTTAATTTAATTTATTTTTCTCTCACAGCGCAAAGGCACCTTGCACGAAGGAAGCATGGCCAGTATCTCCTCGGACAGCGACTAACTCATCAGTCAATGCTAAATCACCTAGATACATTACGTCCCGTCATTACTCGCATAGTCATGGACCATCACGACGTCATATGGCATCGTAGTGTTACATGCGTGTGACGTCACGCGAGGGCCTGTCTTACGTGTCACCGCCAACGTTACTAGATTAGCTCAGTTGCTCAACTGCTAGTTCACGCTTCTTCCAATTGAAGCCCCCCCCCCCCATTTCCCCCACGGCCGTCTTTCGTCGTTCGATGGACCAACGTTTTGGGGACAGGTGATATGGTGACTGCAGTGTATTTCAGGAATGTGTAGTTTTTTAAGCACACCGTCTCGATGGTGTAGCACCGTACACTTTGCAACCCGTAGGTATGAAAATAGAACTTAGGCGGCGCATCAGACGCCGGGTGGCGGACACACAGGCCCCGTAACATCACGCGACATTATTGTGACACGTTGCAATATAAACAACGGACGCCTACGTCATCATTTCAAGTGGGAGGAAGAGCCCCCAGCAGCTTTGACCTGTTCGTCGTCACGGCGAAATAGTTGAAAATAAAGTAATCGACTGGATTAAAAGAGGAACATATCGAACAACGACCATGATAGCCGGATGCGTATAATGCATGAACACAGCATTCAATGATAATGAATGCGTCCACGTCAATTCCAATATTCAATCATTGTGAAAACATGTTTATGATTAGAACACATGGTTTAATATTGACCGAAATTGTTCACGATATTCTATTGATCTTGATATCTAGTTTGTGATATCGATTTGTTTCTTGCATCTAACATTATTCATTTAGACATTCAACTTAACCCTTTCCTCGTGTAACCTAATCTGATCGTCAGTTCCTGATATCTGATGTCGTTTTTGCGATAGCCAAATAATAAATTGTTTATCATTGCTGGGTGCCGATTTCTGTGACGCCAGATCACGTTGGATTAGCAAATTTTATTATTCTCAAAGAAAATACCGTCGGCTTTTCTCCCTCGGCTGACGTCGAACCAGGGACCTCTCGTTCATTGAACTAATGCGTTACCGCTCCGTCACGGATGCAACCATCCGTGTCGGGCTCAGACATCACGTGCAATTGTGCGAAGTGCGGGACACTCCGCTCTTTGACGCTACGTCAAATTCAGGTTACAGTTAGTGATACTTCTACAAGGTGAGTTCTTGAGATCTGCTCGCGAGCAGATGTTGGGAAAAGCCGCTGGATGGCTCTATGCGCAGTTTGGAATATATAGAGGTAATCTCACAACGTGGCGCTTGATATGCCCTCGTGGGAAAGTGTGAGGAAATGCCGCTAGATGTCGCCATGCGCAGTTTAGAATAATTGTTGTAGTTGACAGAAGGTGACCCCCATAATGTCATCGTGGGGAAGTGTTAGGACACGTCGCTGAATGTCTCCATGTTCAGTTTGGTATAGTTGGTAATACTCCCAGAATATTTCGCGCAGCTAATTTCATCAGTGACCTTGAATCTGTTGATATTTCAACAAGGTGTCGTAAGCCCCAGGCAACAAACGGTCTCCGTCTTTCGTGTGGTGAAGTTCGAGATGTCGGGATGTTTGCAAGCAGACGACTGACTGCTTGCGAGGGAGAACACATTCGCTGGATTGAGATAGAAGCCTGCCCTAGAGAACGTAAGATGAACCACAACGTATATGTGACTGTACTGGCACTCCTCATTGATATGATTCTGTTTGGCAAGTTTCCTCTCTATGAAGTGCACCTAGTTTTGTTCCGGGTAGTTGACGCGTGTACAAACACCATCAGAGAAACGACAACGAGTGGTCAATGAATGAGGGTCCTTTCACATTCTCGCTGGGATAGGCGAAAAAGGTGATGACCTGAGTGACCGAAGCGGAATCGACGGTCGTGGTGGAGTTCCCCTCGGACACTGTGTATACCATCAAGTGGTGGGTGCGGTGTATGTATCCCATCGAAGCAACCTACGTGCATCGACTAGCCGCGCATGTTCTTGGCTACATGCTGGCCACTTTGGATAGGTTTAACTCGTGGGAAAAACTTGACAACTCTGTGCATTTTGTTTATTTTTTTGTTTATTTTCCTCCTCGCCCAAACGCATCGAAAAGATCGGACTTGGCTGCCGGTACGGTAAGTGTGGTGTTAACCTATTTCACGAACGATTTAAGAATGAGCTATCGATTTTATGTGAACCATTTCTGGAATATATACAATGATATACTTCACGACAATACTTTACGTTAAAGGTACAGCTGTCACAACCTATCCTATGAAATGAGTCGTCATAGGTAACCTTACAGGAATATATATTTTTTTCCTTCTATCGAGATCTATTTGGTGAGAAAAATGGACGCTGGGAAAGTGGAATCAAACAAAATTAATCGAATCGCTGCAAAACAAGACCCGCGTTACTAAGACGGGGTTCGCAAGAATTGATCGGTCCCAAAGCAAGCCTCGACCGAAAAAAGATGCTATTTTTTAACCATCCAATGAAACAATGGTTTTAGGGTCGAAGCTTCTAAGGGTCTAGCCTTGTCCGCCCGTCCGTCCGTCTGTCCGGCGTCCGTGCTCACATAAAAAGAAAAAAATGTTTGTGCAGTCGACATGATTCAAACCTGTGCGGGGAGACCCCAATAGATTTCTAGTCCATCGCCTTACATATAATCGATGGACCTGAGGAGCAGCTACTGGTAGATAGATATCGCCGAACGGGACTAATTTAAGACAGCATTCGTCACGCCGGATGGAGTGTGTTAGTTCAAGGTGGTGCATTCCGGACTATGTACGGCGGCAGAACCTTTCCAGCGCGTCATGGACACCATACCGGCAAGACTGAAGCGACTGACCTCTCCCGTCTACCTCGACGACGTCCCAGTGTTTTCACGCGACTTCGACGAGCGCTTGCGAGGACGCGGAGTGTATCTCCAAGCCATTCGGAGCGCCGGACTCGCCCTCGAGCCGTCAACGCGTCGGTTCGCACATGACGTACTGAAGTTCCCAGGCCACGTGGTTAGTAACGAAGGCGCTCGCCCAGACCCAGCGAATACTCGCGTTAATCGCGGAATTTCCATCGCCGACGGAGAAGAAGGCCGCGCGAAGATTTCTTGGACTATGTGCCTGCTATCGGAGGTTCGTTCGGGATTTCGCAAGGATGTTTGCACACTCACAAAACCTCACAAAGAACGCAGAGAAGTTCGAATCTGTCAAGAAGCAGCAGCATGCATTCGACGAGCTCAAGCGAAGACTCCAGCCCCTGCTTGTTCTTGGACACTTCTATCAGGATGCCGAAAGCAAGAGTCACACTGACGCTAGTAAGGCAGGACTTGGAGCGATACTGTTTTAAGTGAAAGAAGGCACCGAGCGAATTTTCGCCTATGCAATGGCGGACAGTGTGCAAGACGGAGAGAAATTACTCCGCAACTAAAAAAGAATGTCTTGCGGTCGTCTGGGCAATCGCGAAGATTCGTCAGTAGATGTAGGGCCGCCCGTTCCGCGTAATAAGAAACAACCACTCGCTCTGCTGGCTTGCGAACCTCAATCGCCCATCAAGACGCCTCACTGGATGGCGTCTCTCCTACAAAGGTTCAACATGACTGTGGCCTACAAGACAGGCTTCAAGCATAGTGACGCCAACTGCTTGTCCAGAGCCCCTGTATATACGCTTAAATATAGACAGAAGAAAGTGCTTCGTTCAGTAAACGCCGAAGTATTCATTTAACTCTACTTGACCTTATTCAAGAGGATGAGCGATCACTAGGGAGCGAACTCCATTTTTAATAAGTGCCTTTGAAAATATCCTTCATGGAATTTTCGTCATGGGAGCTAAAGAAAGCAGAACAATTCGCACGTAATATAGAACAAAGACATTAGATTACCAAATACTCGAATATCTAAATGACCACCATGTTCTCATGGCCATTACTAAGGAATATATATCTGTGGCAGCAATAAACAGAAATATATACGTTTATGCATTGTCACTTCAAAAGTAACAAGTGTTGTTCTGACTTCGTTTTTTCGTGCGCGAATGCATGTTTGTTTTTTTATTTTTTTATTTTAGGATTAGAGATTTTTTCTGCTTTAGAAATTGATGATTGTCTTAAGTTTTGCTGGTGTCATTTGTTTTTGCTATGTGTTTCCGTGTGTCTGCTTGTGGGTTTTTGCATTTGATTTGTCCTGATCAACTAGTTCTTCGTCTTCTGTCAGACATTAATTTTGTCTTGGCATGCTGAATAAATTCTCTGACCGTGATGGGTGCGGGAGGCACTATGGCCTTGTAAGGTATATCAATGCATCTTGTGACCGTCCCCCAGACAACTGTATTTCTCGACTGTTGTATCAATAAACTTTCAACTGTAGATTGCAACGTTACTTGTCTACTGAGAGTATTTCCAGGTGGCAAGAACAGTGAGCGGGATATAAGGTTCGTCCTTGGACTTCGGCATTGTTACAAGCATTGTGCAGGGCTTCTAGGGGAGAATGGAGGCCACTAAAGTCGGCAAGCTGCAGAACTGCATTGCTGAGAACCACCACCTACCCAGGGTATTGATAGCAACACAGCTTCAGGTACGCGAAACTATCAAGAATTGCACATCATTTGGAGTGAGCTAAATATATGAATTGGTATTGTACGCATATTTGTGAAACCCAGAAGAACCGTGAGCAGAAAATATCAACATCGAACAAGGATAAAACTTCGGTCAACGGTCATCCAGGGTCTGAGTGGGCATAACGGTCGCCATCATGTTCAAAGCGAGACATTCAGATCTTGCACCTAGCCCAAACAATTCTAAGGTTAACGGTGTGAGCTAAAGTTTCACGAACTTGAGCAATAAGAAAACGTGTTGTTGAAATCCCGATAGGGGTGTTCCGTGCAAAAATGCACACAACGGACAACTACAAAGGAGCCAACATGTGGTCATGCTGCCTTAATCATATTAATGCTGAAGAGTATAAGGTAATGCAAGTTGACCACAACATTGACCACGCTGTTCACACCATCATCAGTAAAACTGGAGAAGATGACACAAGGAGCTTAAGGAGTGATTCCCTGTCAAATTAACATACTTGGTGAAGAGTGACTAGGGCCAAAGCAGTAGTTTGAAGTAGGTGCTCGTTTCCTTATTTGATCTTGCACTTTACTTCCATTCAATCTGTTTGTTTAGCGCTAATTTTTATCCTCTCGTGTAACTATCATGTTTTAAATCAGATCATGTTTTAAATCAGCACGCGTGTTCCAGAGTGTAAATACCATCTTTAAATAAACATTTTATGTAAGCGAGATTCTAAGTGACGAAACTTACAGTGTGCGGAAAACAAACAGCTTTGATATGGCCACGGCCCTGGACGATGTTTCTCGTTTCAGTCCCTATTCATTCAGTTGCGTTAAAGGGAAGCTGAAGAGGTTTTTACTTTGATTAGAAACACTTGAATATTCCTAGCCCGACATCAAGTATCAAGAATGTGCTAACAAGAAAGCAGCCTTTGAATTTGCGTTTAAGTCACGCCCTTCCGCGAGAGCGGAAGACGGAACTAAAGGAAATGCGAACATGACGTTCTGAAAGGACACTCGAGAGTGCTCCACGGTTCTCAGAGCCAGTGTCATGAGTCGTCGATGCCTGCTGCGACAGATTGTTGCTGATGTAATTGGTGATTCATGCTTCTGTATGATGCCAGATGAATGTAGGTAGATATACAAAGACAGACAGACAGACAGAGAGAGAAAGAGAGAAAAGAGGACAAACACACTGCTGGACTAGCAGCAATTCACTGAAAATAAACATCTTCCTCTTCCGCACTCATTAGTTTCATATCCAAGAACTAATCGGTGTAGAAGAAGAGGCTCATTATCAGTAAATTGTCTCTTGTCCAGCGTAGTCTTTCTTCCGAGCATCGTTCTACAGGAGTGAGGAGCTTACACGAAGCGGACGCGAAATTAGCTAAGGATTGCAAGTTGAACGTTCTGCGAAAGATACAGTTAGAATAACGCCTGATTGTTTTATGACTTCACGGCTTCAGCAGCCAATGACGTTCAGCGACGGTGACAGACTGCACATTTTAAAAGCATTAAATGAAGAAACACGGACGACAGGACGGGCGCTTCACTCTCAACTGGTTTTTATAAAAAAGGTAACTGCAAATATAAAAGTGTTTTTCTGAACAGCCTAATCGGGACCAGCATGTCACAAAACAAATTTTCCGCTAAAAAAATTTTCTTAAGCAATATTTATGCCATAGGACGTAATTTAGTCGGAGTCACAACCTCTCCACATTTAAAACTCCCGCTTTGTCGACGCGCGCGGAGTGGCTGTCATACGTCACCCGGTGACGTATAACAGCCATTCCATGACGTATAATACCAACTTTGTGGCGGGCGATTCAAAACAGAGGAAATTTCCGCAAACTAAAATTTGTCCCGCGCAATTAATATTGCAGTAAAAAAATGTTTTTGTGGGAAAACTCGATCTGTGACATGCTTGTCCCAATAAGGCTGTTTAAAAATGCACTTTTTTTTGCGGTTACCTTAAAGACCATCGTCACCTATATACACACACTGCACAAACCATATCACACCGAATCGCAAAAATCAGAGCGAGCCATTCAGAAACACAATCTCACTCTGAAGCAAACACAGAGACAGAGCGCTGACGCAATTCTTTTCTTTCTTTTTTAATGTAAAATGCATCCATAATCTTTTTTTTCGTTTTATATTTTGCCTTTCTGAAAACGTTGTTCCAATCAGGTCAAGTTTACACCCACATCGCCTACAATTTTGGGCAAGATGCCCCCCCCCCCCCGCGTTGTTGCGCACACACAAATTATGCTCTCGTGCCCTGTCAGTGAAGCAGCGCCCAGTCTGCCAAAGTAGACTATGCCAAAACTAAACGGAATCTCGTACACCACATTGGTGACACGCACGGAATAATGCACCGCGTGCTTGTTGGAACACTGTGTTTTTTTCTGCTTTGTCAACATAGGATATACCTTAGCAAGTTTACACGTTGCCGAAACAACCGCGTTAATGCCGTATCTGCCTGCTACCTTTTCAGATTATGAGACACGGTATTCATGGCTCTCACAACAGCTAGAGATAAGGTTAGGGGGCCCCGCATCTCTGAACCTTTTTAATTGTTGTTTAAAACTGATTTTCATCTGATAATTGCAACGTTTTTTTCGAGAGCCGCACTTAGATCTGTCAAGGGAATCCCCTCTTTGCCAGATTAGAGTGAGCACTTTACAAACAAAACCATACTTTTTAGTGGGTGGACAGAACTACGAAAAGACATGTTCGTCAAAAAAAAAGAGAATACAAGTGTCTGAAAACTAAATCCAGTTATTCAAAGGAAATTCCCAGGTAAAATTAAGTTCATCTGACAATTGGCTACATACCTCGGCAATCACCTCAGCCGTTTTCTCCAAACTCGAGTCTGTATCTAAAATAAAAAAAGTCATCAACGCATATATACGTCTTTACAACATGAAAATCTGCAAGCCTTTCTGAAATTTCCCAGTCCAGTGGTGCCTAAAAATGTTACACAAAACAGGGGCAACCGTCCACCGAATACACACACCAGACTTCTGTACGAAATATCGCTCGTCAAAATTGTCGGCAGTCGACTGTAGTTAAAAGACTAGCAGCTCCAAAAAATCATCGCTGCTAACACCCATGGTACCTGGAACCCTAAACCATAACAAGCACTTCTGGTCGACCAGAACTGCTGGTACGAAGAGAGAAAAACAGCGCTGGGAAAGAGAACAAGGAGCGTGGTATTGGTGACGGTGTGGAATGGCTAAAAGAATCTGCGAGTCAACGTCCTGAGGCAAAACCACCTATTAAGAAGGTGGTGGATTTTTTCAAGCTCAACAAACCTTCGCTTCTGCGGGGCAAAGAGGAAGGGGGATTTGCTGTAATGTTGAATGGCCGATTCCAGGAAAAAGCATTGACACCAATAGAAAACAACATGAAAGGAGTTAAGTTTTGACCAAACTCTCAAAAATCTGCGGCCATTGATTTACTAAAAGCTCTGAGCCGAGGCAACTAAAGGGAAGCTGTAGAAAAGGCGGAAAGAGGGATATTGGAAATTTTTTCCGCGGGAAAAACGCACAAGCCTGAGTGTCATTTCCGAGCCATTGTATTTGTGAAGCATACTTCTCAGGTTCAGATCGGTTGGTTTTTGCAGCGCCATTTGGGCACTCGTGCGGAAAAGACAGTTTTTTGGTGCAAAGCTCGCTTAAAATAGTGAATGAAAGTAGAAAAGGGTTTCGGAATGCTGTCACTGCAATATCTGTGGATGTTGAGGACTTATGTTATTCCCTTCCTCACAACAGGCTTTTCAAGGTGGTTCCGGACAGCGTGCCTCAATGGCCTTCTGTTTAGGGTGATGCCACCCTTTTTAGTACCCGATGCCGACAGCACGCGCTCACAGAAAAAATACAAAGAAATCGCCGGAAACAAAATGTCGCCGCAGCACAGTCATCGCCACGAGCGCGTGCAGGGACAGGCTCTTTCACGTGCTTCAGAACAAAAAATAAAAAGAATAATTGGAAACAAAATGGCCAGATGTCATCACCCCAAGCAAAGCGCACATGAAGGCACCCTAGTTCCGGATAAGATCAACGAGTCTGGAGAAGTTAGATTTCAAAATTGCGCTGGGTTAGCAGTGTCCGTTTTTGGAACTGTTGGTGTTTTATGTACAGTCGACCGCCGCCTGTATTGACGATCGATATTTCGTACAGAGGTCTTGTGTGCGTATTGGGC
>JAZHYW010023377.1:0-54981 GCA_037355805.1 Ixodes ricinus
CGGCGATTGATATAGAGCGAATTATCACAAAAGAATACAACAACCTATAAGGTTGCTGGTAATTGTTTTTTTGCATTTACGTTAGCTGCAAAGTAGGATACAATAATAAAACCCATTTTTACTACCTACAGTCCTAATGAAGTTTAGTAAAATTAAGACACTGACAAATGCAATACGTGTCACAAAGAATTAAAATTAATTTTACTTGGACTATTTTAACATTTAATTCCAACGTAGTCGACTTAGCCACATCAAACGAAAGTGTCAATGAGGGACAGTGCGTACCACTACGAAACATATTTCACACTTTCAGAAAATATTCTCGCACGGGACTTTTATCTCTACGAGGTATATGCTCGTTGACTGTCAATCATCTATTGGAGGGTAAGCTTCTGTTTTGTTTTTATTTCTTTCATGAGTCCACGACGGTTTATGGTGTGTGTGAAATCCGTCTCATACTAGACAATGTCCGGTATTTCGTGCCCAAAAAGCTACACGCGACAGGGCTGGAGCATGCTGCCAGTTAAAATGCAATTGTAAATAGAGCACTACAGCATAACTTCCTGAATGCATTACTCACATACATTATGTCTGAAACTTGGCTTTCCTTGTTTCCCAAAACCTGTTTCAGGAAGTAACACTATGCGGACGCCTATTTGATAATGTTTGTGTGTCCCACAGATGTTACAAGACCCTCGTGGTGTCAGTGTGAAAAGCCTTACACGAAAATTGGGCAAACACTGTTGTTTGAAAACAAACATTGCTTTGACATGGTGGGTGTAACAGCTTCAAAAACACGAGGACGATAAAAGGAATAGACACGACAGGACAGCAGCTGTACTCGCAAATGAAATGTTTTATTTGAAAAGGAAAAGAGAACACATACGTCAGTACTAGATAAACACTGAGTGTAATCAAACAATACGCCCTCCACGAGGCCCGTGTTATCAAAATAGGTTCACTAGACGCAGCCCATGCCAGTCATGGTCTGGCGCAAAAAGGACAGCTCCTTATCAAATAAGGCAACCGACGGCTCACTCACGCATCTTTCTCCAAAGCACGAGATATAAAAAAAAAGAAAACTCGATAATTTCGCGGGTAGCCCTCGCTCTCAACCGTCACCTCGTCAAAGGCCGGCTGACACATGCAGTCTCTGCAATGCAAAGGAGGAGTCCCCCCACCGTGGCCCTCAGCGAGTAAGCATGCTCCCGGCGCCTATCGTTAAGGCACCTCCCTGTCTAGGCCTATGTAGAATTTTCCACATGACAGAAGAATCTTGTACACCACACTTGAGACACATGGCACAAAAGGTTTAGCGTGCCTTTTGGTACACTTCGCCCTTACCCGATTATCGGCTCTTGCGCCCACCCTAGCACAAATCTGGATCATTTTTAGGGGGCTGAGAATACTACCGGGACTCCATACCGGCCTCCAACTTGTTTAAGGTTGGGGGAAAGGAGGTGGATGTACGGGACCTACACCTTTCGCTTTTTATCAAAGTCGGCCCCCACCCTCTCTATCCCTTATGCCTTCTTCAGAAGGGCACTTGCCACCTCCGTTAAAAGTGCTGACGGGTACCCCGACACCCTCAGTCTTTTAACTTGCGCTAAGAAACTGTCTGTCATCATGTGAACGCATGACTTCCCGATAGCAGAGCCGAGTCAGTAAATTGCTTTACTATTCGCAATCCACTGGAGATATTTTCAGACACGTCTTTTAACACTACTTAAATATTTTGCCAGTGTACTGTTCTGACGTAGTTCTCCTTTCTTGCTGTGCTATTTTGTGTCGTGCTATTTTTTTCGCTATGCACTTTTGTACGTGTTCTGTTTTAACTCCATATAGTTTTAGCACGTGTCACGGTGACCTTGTGGTGTGCTGTTTTGTCTTGGGCTGTTCTGTCATGATGTACTTTTCAGAAATACGACGACACAATTTGTGCTCTGATCACAAGAGGCGTTGAATTTGGTCTTAGATTTGATGATTGACTCTCGCATAATGCTGTGTAATTTACAGACGAGCGTGTTCCGTGTATGGATAAGTTTGATCACTTCGGGCCTCTTTCGGAGCAAAGGTTTCTTCTTCTTTTTATGAAGAAATAAGTAGTTTATTCAAACTTTTTAAAAACACAACAGACGGCAGTCCTATACGTAGTATCAAGTTTTTGTTTGTGTGTTTGACTAAGTTAGAGATTAGAAATTTCTGCAAAGCCTAGCCAGGAAATATTCCGCACTCATTACTTTTGCCGAAATACTAGACGTCTAACCACGGCACAAGTGAATCTGCACCAATCCGAAATTGTTCATAGCTTTCCAGATGACCACAAGTCACGCACGATGATGGGAATAAATCAAAAACGTTTATCAAAGAACCTTGTTTTTGTTTAAAAAAGAAAAACAAGCTTGGGCGATTATGTTTGAGTTGAACCCTTTGTATCAACCTCTTGCGATTGGCACCTACACCAAGTGGTCGTTCACGCGTGCCCAGCCCCCACTAGGAGTGCTGCAAAGCTAAGGGTTTAGGTTTCTCGTTGTACCGTGACGAGGCGATGGCGTGAGTCGTGTCGTGAACCGGAACCGAAATCTGCGCTGTCGCTGGTTCCAATTCAGCTCGTTTCACTTTGTCCTCCGTGTCCAGAAGTGTTGATGGGTCGGAAGAAACAGCGCCGATGACCCCCTACAATATCTGATGTCTCGCCGACACGAAAAATCCGGATGTGTTGGGGCCGGTGTTTGCGTTTGCGCCAATTCGATCAAAAAGCTCATTTGCATTTATTTGTGGGCTCTTGGACCGACTCAGATCAGGAAGGTGGCACTAAAATTTTGTAGAGGCCTCCTTTACATTATTGGGAGCTGTTTTAGGCGCCTAAGGTCTTTCAGCAAACATTCTATACATTTCTTTTTGTAGAGGAGAAAAAATAAACACATTTTGTTTTCACTTATACACCTTCAGGAGAAATCTATGTTGGCAGGCATCCACTTGGTGTGACAGAAACATTTAAAACTGAAACGGTAAAGCGTTTGTGCCATATATACGAAATTATTTTATGGAATTCTCCTATAGCGTTAACTTGATATCGGGTATAATTACAAAACTATGAAGTCGACATCTCTCGGAAAATTTCTACGAGTACAAGTCGCTCACATACGGGAGCTAACATTTAAGTCTCCACATTTTTTTTTATTTTTATTTTATTACAAAATCTTTACGAAGTTTAAATATTTTATATTTATTGTTATGTATAAAAGAATATTTATTCAACAGGTATAACGAGAAGATAATTCAATGAAGTCAAATACTGGCTCCTTTAATGAGCCCTGCACTTGCAAGGAGCACAAAAAACGCATATCATGTTCCAAGCGAAAAAGCACTGGATATTTTTCCCACCAAAATGACACCTTCATGTTCTTTTTTTTAAAGAAAACTATTATTTTGTGTTGTTTACATACTCAATACAATACCTACTGCAAGCGCAAAACATCGCGCGAAAAGAAACATTATATTTTCTTTTTTTTACCAAGGTAAACACTGTCCCGTGCAAACTTTTTGAGATCGAAATAAACTTACAAACACGCGGCAAGTGCGCGTATTACACATGTTGCAATTAAGACAGACAGAATACAACAGGAGATACAACAACAAACCCACGACCAAAAAAGATTTATTTAAACAAACAAAAAGAAGAGAGAGCTTACAAGATACACCAGCCATTAAAAGACTATAGATTTCAGGCAGTTTTTTTTTCTCAATGTATTTTTTATTATGTTCTCGTTATCCTTGTCCTGGTTTGTTCGCTTTATTGTTGGTTTTTCTTACGGCCCGCTCGGCGTCTTGCGAATTGTTTCGTTGCATTTGCGCAGCTGGAACGAGTGAGCAACTTTACGGTCGACTGCATCTCCGCTTCAAAAACAAACGAACAAAGAATGTCTAACCCCCGCGGGCACTAATGAACACGTCACGTCCCTACCATTTCCGCCTCCGGTATATACGTACAAGTTACTTTGAGTCATCTAGATCATTTATGGTTCCGTTCTTTTTTAAGATAGAGTTCTCTTCGCGTTCTCCTTGTCTTCGTTATCGCCGTCTCTGATTTTGTTCTTGACGCAGTTAACTTGTCCCGCTCTGTTATGCACACAAACCCCTCCGGCGTTCGCCTCGTGCACAAAGACGCAATGAAACCTCTTTTGCCCAACGTTGCGACTCCACGCGGCCGCGACTCGAACCAATCTGAATCTCGTTAGGCGCGTTGTCAACAGTTTCTGTACCGTGACCCTGTTTTGGCGCTGGTTATCTTCGCTATCGTGCAAGAAACACGGCGCTTTCCTGTAACAATGCATACGCTTGCCGCAAGCTCCACTTACATGCCTCGAGGCAAATAGTGCCTCGTGTCCATGTTTTCTTGGGGGCACGGTATCGATTAGGTCGAGAGAATGATTTTTGCCATGGTGGTGCTTAGAGCGTTGCTAGTTGCGACGTTTTCTGTTACAAGTTTTAGGCATTGTGTTCCTCTAGGAAGAAGGACGAGATGAGATACGACACTTTGCGACACAGCGCAATGTGTTATTAAAGTGAAACATTAAAAACACAACTTGAACGGGCTGTTTCTTTCTTAAAACTACGCTATATCCAGCCATAAGTCAGGCCACAATCAAAAGCCATACTCTGTTTCACCTCAAATCTGACGAATGGTGATCCGATGGAGCAATCAAGCAGCGCCAAAGAACGGCATCGTCATTGGCATTCGTCATCTTGCCTTTGCTGTCCTCGACTATACCAATCACGCACAGTGAATGCGCCATCACCTTGCGACTTTTGTTTTTGGGGTAAGCGTGATTGATTTAGCTAGTGTAGCTCAAAGAAGACAAGCGCCGTGACGGTGCATTTTGCAGCAACTTGATTGGCCCCATCGATAGTTAGCGCTGACTCTACCCTCCAACTTGAGGTACAAAGTAGTTGATTATGTAAGACGTTTTTATCCATCCTCACTTGACGATGGCGGTCGAGGAAAAAAAAAACGGTCGTGTACAACTCGAAGTCGTCTCATCGCCTACAAGGCGCAGAGGCAGCCGTGAGAGAGAGAGTCAACAAATCGTAAATACAAACATAATACACATACGTGTAAGTAATCACATTTGACGATACAAAATAGCTAAGGTGTTCCTAATATGTTTTGGTGCGGTGAAAATGACAAATGCTCGTAATTAGTTAAAAGAGAAGCGATCGAATGTTTTTAGGGAACATTTATTCAATTTTGTATTCTTAGGGGCGTAAAGGTTAAGCCTTTTTCGGAATGGTGTACTTTAGCATTTGTGTGCCGTGATTCGTTCTTTGTGTCACCTCGCAGTAATCATGCGTGACGGGTAGGATAAACATTGGCATTCTTCGAAGCTCCCCAAGTTTCTCCTAAAAGTCGGTACTTCTAATTTCCTCTAATTTGTTGCGAAAGTATGGGCTTCTTCACGTCTTTCTTATCTTTGCTACGATTTTCTTGTAACCTTTCATTTGGACTTCAAATGAACATAGACCCATTGTGCGATGTGACAGCACAATGTATGCTCGTACGACTAATCTTTTTCGTAGTCTTTGATATAAACTCGACATGCTTGCTTATAGAAAGCTGTTGATGTTCCACTTTCAATAAAGCGCCAAATTCTACGACATATCTGGCGTCAGAAAAAGCGTCAATACTGCCGCCGTGGAAGCCATTAGCGAGGAAAATGTTTCTTCTTTGGGCCGCATAAAAAAGTAAATAAAATAAAAATATATTGATAGGGGTAAGTAAAGTCGATGTTCAACAGAACAATTTTCGCAGACACGAACACACGCGAAAACATCAATAGGGGCGTTCTCGAGAGCGCGGGAACGTAAACAGTGCCTGTCTGAAAGAAACTCCGTGCGTTGGCATCATCAGAGTGCTACGCAACAGAGAGTCACAAAAATACGGGTCACTGCAACGTCCGATATTTCGGACAAGGCGGCACCACTTTTGAAATGCCAGCATTTAAGAAGCGAACATATGCGGAAAAGAAAACGAAAACAAAAAACGGAGCTCTAGAAAACAAAAAAAAACATACACACACAAAAAAAAAGAGTCGAAGGAAACAAATGATTGCCAAATCTCGCTTTCGTCAAATCCTTTGTATCTGCGTTGTCCAAAAGAAACTTCTGACTTTTGGCATGAAGAGTAGCGATGAATGAAATAAGGGTGTAGAAGAAAATCTTGAATCAAAATGGAAGAACAAAAATCAAGAAACTACAGGACAACAATTCTTAAAGATGCTTGAAAAGTGCAGTTTTTTATTTTTGTTTCATTTATACTTTCTTCGAAGGAGAAAAAAAATGTTTGGACAGCACTGAGCCGTATTTGTCTCGTATAGTTTCTCCACATGTTTCTTTTGTGCTCAGGTCCACAGAGCTCACAGCACCGCCCTGCGGGAACATTCTTCAAAGCCGGTCTTTGCTGAGCGCTTCAGGTGAGGCCGCATCGAGAGCCATCGAACTATATTTGTAGAACTCATTGCGTCATATAAGCTAATATTCTTTTTTTTAATTACTGGTACGGTACCTTTTAAACAAAAATCACCGCATAAAACAATAACGTGATTCTAGAAAGAATAAAACAGAATGGTCCAACGGACGTCTAGTTTTCTCAAAACGCAGAATGTAGGATTTTTCTCTTTTTTTTTTTTCAGATAGCCGGGATTATATTAAGACGCACCGCGCGCGATCTAGAGGTAGCACTAACAAAGGATGAGTTTAAGTTATGACATCTAAAAGTTTAAATACACGCGTATTGGTCAGTCGTTTGCCGGCCTCATTTTCAGGAGTGATATAAAACGAGCACCCTGTTTTTTCTCCTGTGTTCTTGCTGTGGAAATAGAAAAGGAAAATATCCTATTTTATCGCGCCCAGGAAGCATAACGAAGAAAGTACCACACCAAAAACTAAAAACACAAAATCGCTTTCTCTTTATGCCAGTCCCATTTCGTGGAAAAGCAATAATTTCTTAAAAATAACGAGAAAAACGTGATCGTTAAATAAATTTGATAATAATAAAAAACGAAGTTTAATATCTTTCCGGCTTGAATGAGTTTTCGGAATGAATCTGCGAAATGCTGCATGCATGAGACAATTCAGTGTTAGAAACCGTTCATTCACGCAATGGGCCTAGAATAGAAAAACATATTAACAAAAATAATCTTCGTCTTAACAAATATAGCATGTTTTTTCTTCTTTTTTTTTTTTTTTAGGGGGGAGGGGAGGTGATGTAGGAAAGCAAAATTGGCACAAAAATAACCGAACGACTTCTGCACTTCTCAATTTTAAACACATCTTCCTTTATAATATATTGTGTTAAAATCTGAAAAAAAGACTAAAAAATGAGCTCATTGCTCGATGTGTCGTTTGCGTGCATACTAAGTTTTACTAATTTCAGTTAATTTGTTTTCATCTCGTCTTCTCCCTGTATTTTAGTGCATGCCAACGGATTGAGAAATTTCGCCGGATAATGATTGATCTGGAAATAAAATGCGAGTTCTCTCGGTGACAGACGTGCTCAGAAATACGACCGATGCCTCCTCATGAACTCCAGACCGCATGAACCTTCCATCGAGAAATAATTGTAGAAGCTGACGCCATACCTCTTCCCGGAGGAAAAATCGGAATCGAAAACAAAAATCATTCAAAGTGAATTCAAAGTCAGTTCAAGGTTAATTCACATTAAAAAAATCTTTATTGCCTCAGTTAGCAATGTCGTACTTATTAAACGCAACGCCTTTTCTTGTTTTATTAGGACCGCAAATATTGTTTTACTGAGTTACAGGCGGTGTCAGTCATCGCGTTGTCAGTGATGGTTCCGACTATTATTTCTGCGTATAAAAACACAATGCGATTCAGTAGTAGTGTCGTTATGATAAGTCGTTATTACTCTTTCAATTACCAAAAAGGACACAAGGGTTATCATAAATAGTAAATAAAAAACATTTTGGAGTGTCTCCGGACAAAACCCTCAAATGAAATGTGACCCGCCCCAGTAGAAAATGAGGATTTTAAGGCAAGCAAACTTAAATGCCATAGCATGCACAAATTCGAGAGTAAACAGCGGAAAAAACTAATCCATGCCAAACGAAAAACTGCATACATAAAAGAAACAGTTTTATTCGATAAGGGAGGTCGAAACAGCGCTGGAGATTAAAATAGGTGTTGAGAAATAAGGGACGAGGAAGCGTGTGTGGACGATTGGGGGGTATGCGGGGCTTGGGCACCAGCAAGTCAGTGTTCCATAAACGACAATCCGAACGGGACACGTCTCAGGTCCCTTCCTCCACTCAAATTTGGTGTTGAAATTAACCCCTTGAGAGGCATGGACCGCCTGCGCAGGACCCGCGGCGTTGTCCGTTTTGCCGTCACCAGGCCGGTATAGTAATAATAATGGTAATCGTTATTTGGCACAGGAGAGCCGCGGCACCGCAAAAAGGCGACAACCCGCACCGGAGGGCCGCGGTGCCACGTCTAATAATGGTGATTATTGAGATGATATGCACAAAGGGAGGAGCTGGACGATCTTATCCAGAACCCGAACACAACAGAGCTCGATTTGCGGCTCCCGCTCGACTATCCCCTCCGCTAAATTTGGCGGGAACACTTTCCGCTAAACTTAGCGTGCAGCCACGTGTGATGTCACACGTGACGTCACAAGGGGCTGCGCGCGTTGCATTATCTGATGTTTTGGTCCCACCGACGCCGATGCCGGCACCGGATTTTTTGTGACACGAGTTCCTAAACGCTATCGCGTTCGAATTGAATGTAATTGGGACCTATCGTTCAAGGGCAATGCATGCAATTCGTGAATTTGAAGAACACTCATCAAATATCCTCAAAGCGACGAACCTTGAAAACATAGCGGCGATATTTTCACTGAAATCTAAACCTAATTTTTCAAACGTTTTATGGAGCTGGAATGCGGAAATGGGAACCCCAATTAAACGTAGAGCGAAGCGCACTCTCCGGCCAGTCCATCACGGAGCCGTAAAAAAGCGGGAAAAAAAAAGAAACCTACCCGCCCGATCAAGTTCCACAAATGCGTCGCGAGAGCGCGTCCCCATTAATTAGAGGGAGGTCATTCGTTAAGCTCGGACCAGGATTCCGGAGGCCGAACGCGGGTAGACACTGAGGGAGAGGAGGCGATGATAGCGTGCGGGGACCTCAAAGCACCGAGCTCTGGTTGGAAGGATTTGTGAATAGACGGAAAGCTAGCTGCCTTTGTCTCTGGCACGTTCGAACTCGGACTCCGAACGCTTAACGCCGGAAGCCAGACGCCGGCACATGACGACTTGACTGCTCAGACCCTTTTAGTTAAACTTTTTAGTGCTCGGTGGGAGCAGCAGAGTTCCGTTGCGCGAAACCCGCGCTTCCAGTGACAGAAGTAATGTCTGGAGGTAGGATAGTTTGTGGTGCATAGCAAACATATAATTAAAACTGTGCAATTATATGATTACTTGCAGTGACCCTCGCTCTCCTTCATTCACCGGAATCCATGGGCGGCCTCTATAAATGCACCTCGAGAAAACCGCACATCTAAAATTAACGCCACCTATCCTCTTTTGTAATGTTTAGGGGGATCGGTGGCCGAGTGGGCTAGCGCACACCAGCTTGGAGCACGTGGAGCGAAAGCTCATGCTGCAGAACCCAGGGATCCTGGGTTCAATCCCCACCCCTGCCCGTTTCGATCTGGATGAGCATCGTACCGGCGTGCGGTCGTTTATCACTACTGCGCGGTGCACGTTAAAGACCCCAGGCTAGCGGTTCTACTGCACTGGCTAAATTGCTCATCTACAGCTGGGAGACTCGTCGCCCGTTGAGGCAGACCAAGTTCTAGGCTGTATAAAAACACACACAACCCAATTTTTGTAATGTTTAAAACTCCCCTCCCCGCTCTCCCTCTTACCGGATCTCGCGTTCGACCATATGAAAAAGCGAGCAGAGGCCCGAACGTCCGAACGTTGAAGATGATGAACCAGGCAAGCGGCTCTCAATCGGAAGTGTATATTCCCTACTGCCCTGTTCGCAAGAATGTGAAGACGCGGTCGTACCGCTCATGCATCATTCAAAAGGCGGTCTTCAGACACTCCTTGAGGCGTGTTTCTTTATTATACGTCGGTGCTAACACAATGAAAATACAAAAAAAAGCTATCTGCAGCCATGTTTGAAAAACGAAGCACGCATGAAGCAAGCATGATTCGGATATACTTGATGCGTGTCCTAGATAGTCCTATCATCAAGTTTGCGGCGAACACCGTGTTATTTTTGTGTAATGTACGAGCAATGAGACTGCCCAGGCAGCTTGCCAAAGAAACGCTTAACTTGGCACAAGCGTGATAATCCTATACGCGGCCTAACTTGGGTCCAATACGGTTTTGCTTCAAGGCGTAATAGTTAGCGCCTGGGCGAACTGCCATCGTTGGTAGTTCGTAACTACTCCCCCTTCCCCCGATCGCGAGAGTCATGTCGCTTCGCCGTAGCGACACTATACAACAATGCGGGGAAGCTCCCTTTCTAAATAAACACACCAAGTAAATGGAGCACCCTCTTTATGCGTTCGGGGTTGGTAAGGATTATGGCGTTCTCAGAAAAGCCCTCGCGCGATGAAAAAGTTAACGACCTCGAAACCAACACTAATCCCCCTCATTTACAGCAACCTCAGTGTTGCCCGTAACCAGTACGTGCCTGCACATACCAAGAGGCAACATCGTCGCGTTTGTTGAGTGAACATCCGCCGTCCCTAGCCCAAAAACACTAACAAAGCTTATTAGAAGCGTGATAACGATGAACACATCAAAGCCTCCAGAAATAAGGAAAAGAAAACCGGGTACATGCGTGGCCCACTCATTCCCTCGACAGCCCTGGTACTACCGTCTGTCGCGCCCCTTCCACTCAGCATAACCTTCTTCTTGCTTTTCCCACCCACCTCTATCATTCCACTAGGGCAACAAAGCGCCCACCCACCAACGCAGGAGCGACACAAAACTACGGGATCTGACGATGAAAACACCAGCGGAGGCATCGGCGGTCAAAATCGCGCTCATATATCGACGTTTTCTGTTTCCTGTCGGTCTTAGTCCCGTGGGTTCCGTATGTGGAATGTGGGACGAAAAAATAATAGAACAATTTCAACCTGGAATATGCGAGAAAACATAGGTGAGGCCAAACAAGAATGTCTGACAATCACGCATTTTTCGTAAACACCTTCCAGCGGCGTGGAGAGATCAAAACGATGTTTTACCGCGTGCCAGAAGTGACGACATTCAAAATAGCTGCACTCCTGTGGAAAACGTGCATAATCCGCGAACAAAGCCGCGGTACTGCGCTAGCGATGCCAAATTCAAAACGAAACAAAGAAACCCTCCAAAAAGAAAAGCAGGTAGGAGAGGGAAAAGAAGGATACTGGCGGAAGAGGACGTGGTGTTTCTCGCCATAACGTAATGTAGTTCTCGGCAGCGGTATATCGAGCCATTCCTGACGTTGCCTTATTCGCGGTCGCCGGCGACATTGTCTTCGTGCTGATGAAGCGACGCCGTAAACGCCGAAAACATAGGAGAAATGTTTGCGGAGGTGGGGGAGCTTTACTGTACGCTGTATCTCGTGCTCAAGGTACGCGCGGCATTGATTCGGAGTCACGGGTCCCGCTGACGAGTGTAGGACGCAACGGCTGAAAGAAAGAAAGGACAAAACCCTCGCCGGTCTCATTATCATTATCGGATAAGGAAGGCAAAAGGGTTTTGCGGGCAAGAAGACAGAGTATGCTCCTAATATCGTAATCACGTGCCTCACGTTGTCGTTGTTTATGCCAGGTCTTTTTATATTCGGCGTGTTTAGTGAAGATTTTCTAAGAATCTCGTGGAAAGTAAACTTTCAAAAGAAAGAAGACAGGAAAAAACAAAGATTTCGTAATGAGCCGCCTAGGCGGCTGCCTCATTTGCGTAAACCCCTGAAACATCGCAGCTTCTTAGAGGCAGGCTCGAACAGCTCTGCCTTGTAATAATAAATAGTCGGATGAACTAGGAGGGAAGGATTTCGACGACCGCACTTTGCGTGACCAAACTGCGATTTTACTATTGGTAGTTGTGTCACTTGAGCTTTTCATCTGATGATGTGAAATTAACTATATATGGTACGCAATTATCCATTAAATATTTTTTTATTCTACTTATCGTTTAGTATTGGTATAGTAATCGTGAACTTTAAAGTCTACAAACGCGCACCACACACAAAAAAAGGAACTTTGCCCACAAGAGCTTTCAGCACTTCAAAATAAAGTTGTTTAAAACTTAAGATTTGCAGCCGACATTTCTGACAAATCTGTATTTTCTTTTAGGGCTCCACACATGCCATGTCTGTCAGCAAATCAGTCCCTGTCATGCTTAGGCATGCAGGTGCGCTCATCTTAAATGATGGTACTGCACTTCGCGACACGATTAGTGTAATCACAACATCGGTGGTTCTTCATATTTTGCTCAAGCTACTTAATGTTTTTCACCAAAGTGTAGCACTTCTTTTACGGTGGCCGGCGCAAGCGCATTCCAGCAAACTGCGGCGTTTATCGTGTCATTCCAATCATGGAAGAAAAAATGTAAGAAATGCCGATGATAGCTAGTTTTTGCTTACTTTGTCGCCCTTTTTTAAGTTAAAAATATAGTCATTATAGAACCACCACACATTTTTCTTGTAGCACGGGCATTATTACGATAAAATAACCCGACAAAAAATACATAAAAATAAAAAGCCTTGGAGATGTATTGTGCATCTCTGGTATTTGCCTTGGAGTGCTGTCATCAAGCCATTATAAATGCTAATTTTTTCTTCTTTCGCTTTGCTTTGGAGCATCTCAAATTACGTCTGTCTTAGACCTAGCCCGTGGTTTTTAACTGTGCAACGGTGCCATTTCGTTTCACACTTCATTTTTTACCACGCCGCGTCGATAGCATTGGTTTCTGCAAATAGAAGTACCACCCTGAGAAGACTACTGAGACAGACTACTCCGTTCAACCTTAAGCTGAAACTAGACGCTCCACCTTCAGATCAAGCTTTCTGCCCTTCCTAACACAAGAGTTAACGCACAGGCACACGCAAGCAAAGCACTGCGGAAGCCAGCCAGCTGGCGCTGAAGTCGGAAATTCTAGTCTCAGCTTAAAGAATGGTGAACCGAAATTTGGATTTCGAAAAAACAACTCAGAAGATGTAGGCGGGACGCTACAATTCCTACAACACTACTCGTAAGGCGATATCTCGAATGGACGGCCGTATTCTTGGAAAAAGAGGTCGAGATTGAACCAGGCCGACGAGGTGCGTGACGGGAGGCATGATATTCGGGTTGTGTGCTCGGCACCAAACAAGGCCTACTCCATGTGCCGCAGAACTAATCAAAGAACAAATCAAGAAAAGAAACAATGCACAATGGCTCACAGGACGCAGTACACCCCGTGCCAAAGTGGCGTTGTGTACCGCAGACGACTTTCCTGTGGCAGGTTTTATGTAGGGCAAATGGGGCGGGGCGGTGTGTGAACGATCGAGCTAGGTAGCACGCGGCTTCTGTTAAAGGAACATCGGCCGGACATTTCTCTGCACACTGCCGGTCCTGCAAGTGCACTCTAATTTTAACATCACCATTATAGGGCAGCACCGGAACGCATATGTACGCGAAGTAATTGAAGCCCTGGCCATCGAAGACAGTGGTCAAATGTGCGTCTATCACAATAGACGCGAAAGAAAGACAATGCTTGGTGTCACAAGCCGCAGCCTTCCCTGGCTGCAAAATGCTGCACGAGGAGAATAAAAGAGAACGACGAGCGTGGCTCGAGCGCTTTTCGACTCCCGAACGTGTGAAACGTGTGTATTGCGCCTTCCGGGTCTTGAACCCGACGGAAGACATAGTACGATCGCCACACTGGCGACGAAGTGATTCGAGCCCGCCCGACCGCATGCCCGGCACCGGCGAACCAGCACCGCCGAAACAGCAGCATCAGCAGGCTGGGGAGGAGCCGTGGCACGTTATGCCGTTATATGGGCGCCTAGACGCGTTCGAAGGCGATGGGTCAGCATGGCCCGTCTATCAGGAGCGAGTTAGAGAATTTTTCCGGGCCAACGACACCCCATCAGCCAAACAGCGAGCCATTTTCCTGGCAAGCTGCAGTACCCGGACGTTCACTCTGTTGCTGGACCTTCTGAAACCCGCAAGCCCCCACGATAGGTCGCTCGACGAACTGTTCACGGTCCTGCGTGCACATTGCAGCCCTGCCCCGTCCCTGATGATGGAACGGTTCCGTTTATATAACCGAAACCGCAAGAAGGGCGAAACTGTGAACGATTTTGTTGCGGCGCTCCGGGGCCTCGCAACGAACTGCAGTTTCGGCGATCAGCTTGACTCGCTGCTTCGAGATCGGCTCGTCTGCGGTATCAATGACACCGCCATGCAAACGCGCCTCCTTGAACTGTCGGACCCGTCGTTTGACGCCGCCGCAAAAGCAGCGTTGGCTTTGGAGGTGGCTTCTCGGGACTCTGCCGAGATTTCCCGCTTGTCAGGACCAGCGTCTGAGTTAACAGCGGTGATGATCCCAACAAACAAGATGGCGGCCACGGGGGCGTTCCCTGCCCTCGCTGCGGCGACGCGCACCAGCCGCACCTCTGTCCGTTCAAACAATCGTAGTGCCACTTTTGTAGCAAGCAAGGGCACCTTGGCCGTGTATGCAGGGTGAAGAAGCGGCAGTCCAGCGGTCCGACGCACGTTGAAGGGGCGGCCCCAGCTCGCGGTCGAGACAGCCGCCGTCGGACCGGTGCGCAGGCCACAGCAGGGTAGATATGCTGAAAAAACGTCTGACACTGATACAGCTCAACTTTATATCGTCACCGAAGACACCCAGATTTTCGACATGTGGTGCGTGGCCCCCGCTAGCCAGTCGGTCCCGCCTTTCCTGGTTACCCTCGAAGTTTGTGGCCAGCTTCTGTGCATGGAACTGGATACAGGGGCCAGCGTTTTAGTCATTGCGGGGGAGCTTTTCAAGAAAACCTTCCCGTACGTGCCAGTCCAGGCTTCAGACGTCAGGCTGCGCAGTTACTCAGGCCAACTTTCCCGTGTCCAAGGCATGGCCGAAGTCAGCGTCTGTTTTGGCAACAAGGAGGCACGCCTGCCCCTTTTTGTAACAAGGGGGTCGTCACCCACACTGCTTGGCCGAACCTGGATCCAGGCTCTGGGAATTCAGCTGTAGCAGTCCAAGGAGGCTGCTGTCTCTGCACTGACCGCTGTGCCAAGGCTGCTGCACGACTTTGACGCACTCTTCAAGCCAGGCGTGGGCACCTTTCTGGGCACTGTAGCAAGACTGCGCGTTCCAGCTGATGCCCGTCCCAGATTTTTCAAGCCAAGACCCCTTCCCTTCGCACTCAAGGATAAAGTGCCACAAGAGCTGCAGAGCCTGCAGTGTGAGGGCATCGTCACACCGGTAAATTCCTGTGCATGGGCTGCACCCATCGTACCGGTGCTAAAGAAAGACGGAAGTGTGAGAATCTGCGGACTTTCTTAAAGTTACCATCAATCCAGTGGCAGAACTTGAGCAGTACCCTCTACCCCTCATTGAGAATTTGTGGGCGTCACTCTTCGTTCGAAAACGTTGTCCAAGCTGGACCTCAGAGACGCATATCAGCAGGTTGTTCTGGACGAAGACTAGCGCAATTATGTTGCCATTTCCACGCCAATGGGACTTTTTCAGTACACGCGTCTGCCTTTTGGCGTAGCCTCAACCCTAGCCATCTTCCAGCGAGAGATGGACAACCTCTTCTGGGGATTGAAGCACGTGGCAGTGTTCCTGGACGATATCATGGTCACCAGGATCAACGACCAGGACCACATCCAGAATCTCCACCGGGTCCTGACCAAGCTTCAAGAAACAGGCCTGAAGCTCCATAGAGTTATTACAATGAACGCTAGAGGCTCAGCTGGCGCTAGTGTGCTGTTGCATTTTGAAGCAGACAGCAAGCAGTCAGAAATTGACTTCCGGTAATGCATTTCTATGGGAAAAAGCGAGTGCATTTTCTCTCTGCGCTCGATTATAAGAGCAAATATCACGAATAATTTGTACGTACTAGGTACACTTGGAACATTTCTCAGTCACGCAGACGAAATAATTGGTCAGTTAGAGCATTTTTGTTTGAAATTCGTGGCATGAAAAACGGTGTTAAAACCGCTTCGTACGTGTATTTATGTGCACTGTCGGACACTGTTAGCGCGAACACGGCGTCGACGCTTTCCAACATGGGGATATACGTGCCAAACGAACGAAGGACACGTGGAAAACCAAGAGAGACGGCAAGAACTACGCAGTAACACTGGATAAGTAACTCCTTGTGAACGCAGACGATCAAAATAAATTGAAAGCCACGTAATATAGTCAGATTTGCAATAAATAAGTACTGCTTTATTCTTTCTGCTCGTGAATATATGCGAAGATGCTTGTTCTGGGTTCAAATCATCACCCGCATGCTCCAAATCTTTGCAAATAGTGGGAGCCAGAGAGCAGGTGCCTGATAAAAACTGCCCAACATAGGAAATAATAAAAAGACACACGTTTCGTAGCTCACGTGCTTTATGTTTTGCATTCGAATGTTTCTTTAACCGATCGTAAAGATGCACGACGAAGTCATTTTCATCCAATGACAGGATCACGGGCATATTAGCAATATATAAGCACCACCGAAATGCTAGCAAACCTTGAACACACTCTACATTCCTTTCGATCGTTAGTCTGCTTAGAATCGTCGCTCGTTTTCACATACCTTCCTTGAAACAGAGGTTTGGGCCTGAAATAGAGCGAAGTTTAACATCGTTCAGTGGTAAAGAAAAAATGCTGTAACTAAAGAAATTACACTTTCACAATACCAATAAAGGTACATACTATCCGGTACAACCAAAATGACAAAAGTTATACATGTTATTTTCCGGCGAAGAGACAAAATTCACGCGCGTTTTCTCATAGGAATACACAGGGAGGCTGGAAATGTAGACTGCATGCTGTCTGCTTCAATTTGCAACTGGAAGTCCCGTAGACACTAGCGCCAGCTGAGCCTCTAGCGTTTATTGTAATAATTCTATTTGAAGCTCAAAGTCGAAAAATGTGTTCTTATGGCTCCCATGACGGAGTACCTAGGCCACGTCATCACGAAGAACGGCCTGGCTCCCGCTCCCCAGAATGTGGAGGCAGTGAGGGATGCGCCGCAGCCCCAGAATAGGAAAGAGCTCCAAAGCTATTTGGGGCTCATAAACTTCTACCGCGGGTTCCTGTCCAACCTTTCTGGACACATTTAACCACTTCATCTCCTGCTACGCGAGGTGCAAAAGTGGACCTGGGAAAGCAACAAGACGATGCGTTTCTCCTGAGCAAGTCTCTGCTGACACAGGCTTCTGTGCTGGTCCATTTCGATCCGGCCAAACCTGTGGTCCTCGCGGTCGATGCCTCCCCATATGGCAGTGGGGCCGTGCTCTCGCATCGAGACAGCGATGGACTCGAACACCCTGTGGCGTTCGCTTCACGCCGCCTGCACTCCGTTGAGCAGAATTGCAGCCAGCTAGATAAAGAAGCCCTGGCGTGGAGCGGTTTCATCAATACCTGTGGTGAAGAGAGTTTGAAGCAATCACTGACCACAAGCCACTTGAGGACTCTTGACGGCCAGCAAGGTGGTCCCTGTTCAAGCTTCACCACCGATAATCTGCTGGGATTTGAAATTGGCGGCTACCAGCTCGTCCATCGGCCCGGGATGACTCTCGGTAATGCGGATGCCCTCAGTAGGCTTCCGCTGCCAATGGTTCCAGCAAGCGAGCAGGTGCCAGTAGACATGTTCTTGCTGGAGCAAGCTTATCAGGGTGTACTCTCCAGGACAACACTGGCCAAAGTGACCAGTAGGGACAAGGTTCTGTCCGAAGTCGTTAGAGTCGTCGGAAGAGGTCAGGCCTTCCCCCAGTTGAAGGAATACATCCCCTTTACCCACAAAAGTGCTGAGCTGAGCCTGCAAGAAGGCTGTTTACTGTGGGGATCCAGGGTAGTGATACCTCATGTCCTACGCCCCCAGCTTCCTCAACTGCTGCATGTAGGCTATCCAGGGAGGCAAAGATGAAGATAGTGGCCCGGTCTCACGTTTGGTGGCCTGGTTTGAGCAAAGGCATTGCTCATCCCGTGCAGCGATGCCACGTCTGCCAGGAACACCAGCGAGCACCCCGGCGCATTGAGATCACCCCTTGGCCTTTTCCTGAGAGTCCGTGGTCCCGCCTGCATGTGGACTTCGGTGGACCTCTCAAAGGACGATACTTTCTAGTAGTCGTTGACGCCTACTCGAAGTAGGTGGAAGTACTCCCCGTTACCACCCCATCCGCAGCGGCGACCATCTCTGCATTGCGACTGGTCTTCGCCGCCCAGGGACTCCCAGACTTAATAGTCTTTGACAATGGTTCAGCTTTTGCCAGTGCCGAGTACCTGGAGTTCCTGGCTATGAACGGAATCCGTCGGATGATGGTGCCTCCGTACCACCCAGCTTCCAATGGAGCCACGGAACGGGTGGTACAAACTATCAAGACTAAGCTCAACAAATGCCAAGGCGGTTATTTCTGCACGCAAGTGGCCCGAGTTCTATTTCACTACCGGACCACGCCACAAGAAGTCACTGGCCGTGCCCCATGTGAACTGCTTATCGGCCGCATGACCAAGACACCGTTGGACGTCATGCGTTCCAACGTGCGGTCCACAGCACTGCTGAAGCAGCTCAAGCAAAAGCTTTACGCCGACAATGGTTGTCGTCCCGGACCTTTGCCGGAAGTTGGAGTACCGGTGTACGCCAGGAATTTCCGACCGGGTGCTCCTTGGTCTGCAGGACATGTAGCCTCGGCGGTAGGTGCTTCATCCCTGAACGTGCGTCTGCCAAATGGGACCATGTGGCATCGGCATGGAGACCATCTTAAGCCTCGCAAAGAGACCTCAGCGGCGTCCACGGACGTCACCTCAGTCCCACGGCCTGTGTCGCTGGACCGCGACAGCAGGACACCGACGCCCGAATTTCCACGCGGCAACCACAGAATGGACCCCACGTCCTTGTCCAGTCTCTCAACTTCCACTGCGTCTTCCAACGACCCAACGGTGTTAACAAGTTAAGCGACCGGCGTTTCTCAGTCAACCCCAGGGACCCCGGCAGCCGTCACGCCACTACGGAGGAGTTCCAGACCACGAAGAGCCCCACGTCGGTACTCCCCAGTTGACGGGTGCGCACGTGGTGTCCCCAGTTGGTGTGTAAGCACGTGGTGTGTTATAGTTTTTTCTACTAAGGGCGGAGGAGTGTCACAAGCCGTAGTCATACCAGGCGGCAAAAGGCTGCACGAGGATAATAAAAGAGAACGACGAGCGCGGCTTGAGCGCTTTTCGAGCCCCGAATGTGTCAAACGTGTGTATCGTTTCTCCCGGGTCTTGAGCCCGACGGACGACGTAGTACGATCGCCAAACTTGGGATGTGGCACGAGCCGCATAACACCCTAATGGATGCAGCGCGCGGACATGGGGGATAGCTTTTATTACTAGCTGTAGTGAAAAGGAAAAAGGAAGACGAAGTATTAAAGGAAGCAAGTTGATAGTCAGCGGTGTGTATGTCTTTTCCTCTCACGGTTTTCTCATTTGTAATTGTTCAGCTGACCCTACTCAACGACTTCAAGATATCTCGTTTCCTCCTCTCTTCACTTCGCCCTTTCAGGGCGGCGAGGCGGAGAAGACGCGAGGCCGTTCCCTCTCCTTCTCGGAGAAACAAGACTTAAACATATCTGTCAAATGCGCCTCCTTTTTTTCGATAAATACGGTCATCCGTTCGAGATATCGCTGTATGAGTGATGTTTTGGTGTTTGTAGCATCCCGTTGCACGCTTTTGCCGCCGTGTTTTGTGGAATCCAGATTTCGGTTCAGCATTCTTTTAAGGGGAAACGAAGTATAGTGGCGACAGACATATGGGTAACTGTAGAAATGAGTTGAAGAAATATAACTTATAGATTAATAAACATCCATATACAAGCAGCTCGTTTTTTCATAGAACATCAGAGAACAGGGGTCACACAGCTTATACGTCACACAAAAGACGGTCTGCATACAGAGTCGAACGCGAGTCACCGCCAGATCCGTGCTTCGAATGCCGCATGGCAATGAGCTCAAGGAGAAACTTGGTACGCGGCATTCGAACCACGGATATTGCGGTGACTCGTGTTTGTGGACCGTCATTTGTATGACTTATGAGCAGTGTGACCCTGCTTGACAGCACCAAGCGCCGACTGGGTAATGTGGATGATATAACAGCACTCATCTGTGTTTTGATTGTGTGCAATTTCGGGTTCACGTAAGAGTCTAGGTGGAGATGGCTGATGCCACATCTGCGTCTACGCCATGAATTGTTTACGGTAATGTGGTGCGGCGATTCAAAACTCTATTTCCAGCAAACGATTATAGTAAATGTGTGGCTGACGCAAGAGTTATGGCCTGTCATTTTCACTACGCCCCGGCGCATCAGTGCTGTTTGACGTGTGATCATAAGGCGAATCGCTAGATCACGTTCTAAAGCACTCTTTCAGCGTAACACAATATCAAAATAAAATTGTTTTTACGAACAGCAGCATGGCCAACATAACACCGGTTAAAAAAACAACGAAAGGCAGGTCATCCTATACCCCGAGTCTGACCAAAATAAAATAAAATGAAAAGAAAAAAAACGCAAGCACACCTACAATAATAGACTCTCGTTCCTTTTCTCACATATGGTTTAGAGAAAACATGCTACAAGCTAAACAATCAGTCGCAGCATGGAAAACGTTTGAGCGAGTTGATTTGACCCCCCCCTTTCCCTCTCCCCCTTTAAAGAAAACCAACCAGAACCGATAAAATTAAAAAGAAAACAATCCGTAGTGAAAGACAATTTAGTGCAGACGCAGCAGAATGGATCGCAGAGGTAAACAAAGGATCGTGTTCCTGACCCTTACGTCGCTGCTATTTTAGTTAACTTGCTGCTGCCTGTTGTTGGGGTTGTACCTATTTATGTGACGCCTGGGTTCTTTGTCAATGCTTCCATCCTGCTTTTCTCCATATCACTTGTCCTGCCTTGTCGTTGTCGTTTAGTTTCGTTTTGGGCGAGTCGTTGGAAAAAGGAGCGCAGCACCGTTCGGATTAGCGTCTCGCCCCGTATCTGACAAGTCGGAGCGAAAGCCCCAGGTACAAAGCTGCTGCCGAAGTGCTCCCACGTGGGCCACCGGTCTCGCGGTTGACAAGATTGCCGACTCCAGCTATTGCCAGGTTGCAGCTCCAAAGACGACCTTCTTGGGCGGTAGGGGGATTGAGTGGGAAGGCGCGTGTGCGTGCGGGGTGTCGCTGGGCTTTTGGCCTGGATTTCGTTTTCTCTCGTACTATCCTTAGACTGTCACTTATTTGTGTCTATATTGCTGACTGTCATTGATTTGTATGTGTGGCGCTGACTTGCTGTTGTTGTGGTTGTTCTTGTTTGTCCTCTTCGGCGTGCAGTGAAGCTGGAGAAGTTAAAGAACGTCTCCAGGGTGGGTAGAGAGAAAGTTAAGCGAATGCCGATTGATCTCCCCTTTCTCGCTCTTTCTCGACTTCATACGTTGTGTGCGGCTCTTTCTCGCTTTTCATCTCAGACCTATTTTTACGTATTATTCTTTCCGACGTGCTGTCCGACCTTTATTGCAAGATAGGTGGTTTTTCGAGGCTTACATTACGTAAGTGAGGGTCCCAGACCGGTGATCGAAAAAAAGGCAATTATCGTGTTTGACACACCTCAACGGACGGCCCGTTCCTACGGCGGGGCAGCGAAACACACAACTCCAAACACATATCGAAATGAAGCTTGAAAGTTTTAAGCTCTAAGATTCGAAGTTTTCTTCTGGCGACATTTTCATTTAGCTAAGTTTTTTCCTGTGTTCAAGATTCTACTCCGTTATCAGATATACATGTGTGTCTATATATATATACATATACAGGGTGTTTCACGAAAGGTGGACAAATTCGATATTGCGAAAACTACGCGTGGCAACAAAAAAAGGCTTGTGTCTTTTTGGTCTTTGGCTAGGGGCCTATTTAGGAAAATGATTAAAGTCCGAGATAATTAAATCATTAATTATTTTTGCGTAATTAACTTTTTTAATATTGTGTTTTAAGGGCATATTTTCAATTAGAAAGTTGCTCAGCGTCATCGAAAAACACTATAAAGACCCCTCTCAATGTGAATAGTTGAGAAGATGGTTGTTTCTTTTTGTCAAAAAGCGTGGAAAGATATATATATATATATATATATCTTCCACACTTTTTGACAAAAAGAGACAACCATCTTCTTAACTATTCGCATTGAGGGGGTCTTTATAACTGCGAGCTTTGCTACCAACTACATTCTAAAAAGAAGATCGTGCGAATAAATAGCCGACGCCGCTCAACACGTGGTCCTCATGTGTTACTAACATTTATCACTTGCACAGTTAATTGGCAAACCAAATAGTTGGTGTTTTTTAAGCCCTAAAGCATGAAATAACCGAGCTCAATTTTATGTCAACCAATGTTTGCAACACCTATATTTACATTCAAAACATAAACGTCTAACCACATTTGGCCGAAACAAGCTGAACATACAAATATCAACCATCCATACAAATAAAAGGGTAAAATAAAGTGCGCAATATATTTTCTCTCTTCATTTGTATGGATGGCTGGTATTTGTATGTTCAGCTGGTTTCGCCTAAATACGTATCACCAACTAGCTTAACTTTTCCCCGTCTAACCAAATTTTGGCGTCCCTTGAAGCTGCAAGAGGAAGGCTTACTGCCCCTTCGATCATTTCTATATAACCATTCCGGACACATTAAACATAAATATTTCAATAATCCAAATGCTTCGATTTTCTTTTGTTGAAAACATCGCGGGCGCAGCCTCTTAGATACGTCGCTCTCTAAACAAAACACCGCCTTTTTACAGTGCCTCGCTCGATTAGCAGCTCGAGCTTCCTTGTAAAGGACACTCTCGCTGTCTTCTTAAACCGCAGGAATGGATACGGCGCTCACGAAGGAATCGACTGATGCCCGGTGCAGCGTAACGAACTCTTCTCACGGCAAGACGGTGACCCTAAAAGCGACACAACGAACTTTCTCCGCCTTCTCGGGTGAATGAAAAAGACGGTGCCAGAGGAAACAAGAAAGAGACAAGCCGGCGAAAGACAAACACGGCACAAGACTAGAGCGAAAAAAGTCGCAACCGCGTCGCAAATTAAAGCCGGCAGCGTTTCAGCGCCGTTCGAAAGCACAAAAAAATGCAGGCGGACGCGGCGTGGTTCTGCTGTCGCATCGCCAAAGTCGCGGCGCATCAACCGCCGGTTCTAACCGAGTCGACAAGCAAAAGTTGTTTTGAGGAGAGAAACGGGTCGAAACAAGTTCACATTTTGTAAAGAAAATATGTGATTTTCGGTCTTGGTGTGTTGTATTTTTCTTACACCTTCGGTGCTTCATGCATAAAAAAGGGCCCCAAAATTTCCATTTGAAGACCTTCCGCGCAACCCAGAACGGCATACGTACGAGCCAAGTTTGTGTGCGTGGTTCTTCAAATTGCGAGGTCGCCTGCCATCACACGTATTTTGAGATGTAGGCCTCGCCATCTTCTCTTAATCGCAACCTTTGCTAGCTCTAAGTTTTCACAACAACAAAAACAAAATTGAGAACACAATTTTTTTTTTTTACCGCGAAGGAGTGGTGCTTACACATCTATGCTAAGATTCGAACGCGTTTTTCTCTTTGCAATTTCGAGGCATCTTCACAGTGTTTGCGCAATACTTTTTCTTGTTAATATTGTACTGTGACCACCCAATGTTGCATGCGTAAGCTTGAGGACAAGTAGAACAACTATGAAGGTCCAACTAAAATATATATTATATTTGTGAAGAAGAAAAAAAAACTTTTGTTAGTCTTTTGAAAATGGTGTATTCGCGATTCTTTTTTATTGAAAAAAAGGTTATTTTACACAATTTTTGTTTGTTTATTGCACTCCGTGCCTTAAATAGAGCTAATTACCTTATTTTACTAGGCCGTTTGAAAAACTGTTGCCATGTCCAAAGTGCGCCCAACAGCATGAGTTCTTTAACGCGTAGCGTTCAGGAGCTCCTGTCGCAGAAAAGCCGGCGTCGGCGGCGTTGCGACTGGAAAATTCTGATTGGTCGATAGGGTCATGACGTCACAGCCACATGACCCCACTCGAGAATTTCAGACAAACCACAATGCTCACGTAGAACGTGACGTCACGCGTGGAATGAAAGTGATAAAAAATACATGACATGCAATGCGAATTATATTTTGCCGCGTGTCTCGAATGATTTTATTTATAAAGTATTTAATTTGCCTTAAAAAGAATTAAAACAACTTTAGGCGGGATTTGAACCTAAGATCCTTCGATTGCGAGCCAGACACGCTAGTGACCAGGCCATATCCGCTTGTTATTTTCTTATGTTTCATTTATTGCCATGGAATTAATATAGACTTCAGGGTTTTCAGAAACACGTCAGCGAAACTTCGGTCGGCGTGGAGTGCTTATATAGATCTTATTGTAGCCAGGTTGTTTAGGACTGGCGGCCAATCTGGGCCATCTCCTGAAAACCCATACACTTCCCTAATTTTCCGGATGCTCTCAGTAAAATACTGGCACACAGGTCGCGCGTCAACTTCTGCATGCCGTTCTGCCATGCGGCTCCTCCAGATGCTGTGGAGTCCTACGACCATAATCAAATCATATGGCACAGAGTCTGTAAAATCAACTGGTAGAAACCGTGTCCCATGTGCATTCAACGGGAGATCTTTTTTCACCGTTCGCTGAAGAACGTCCCAGTAAAACACTGCATCCCAGGAGTTTCGTGTTGCTTGCACACAAAATACACTTCACAGACCAGAGAACATACACACCTTTCTTATGTAGCCATGTTTTCACTTACAGTGTCCCAGTATGTGATTTAAAGAAACACGTTTTCATATTCGAGGGTACCAGCATTTTTTAACCCGACAGAGTACATCCTGCCCTAGGCGAAGTACTGTACAACACTCGATAAAATGGAGCCGAAAACGAAATTTCGATTAAATATTTCGTTAGACGTTGTCGTGACACATTGTATAAATATTCCAATGGAAAGCGAGCACCATAAAATCTATAAGCACCAACCACTTGTCTTAAGTAGGCACTCAGTGGCCCACATCCTCCGTCACAGGACGAAACCGTTAAATCAGGTAAGGCATCACACGAATGAACTGAAAAACCGTACGCAAAATGGGACTGGTTTGATCACGCAGGAAGATAAAACGGTTAACAACTTGTCGAATAAAGAGATGGGCCAAAGAGAGGCCACCGGATCGGACACATCGAAATAGGTTCACTCGGCTGGTGCGCTCCCAAAAGAAGGCCCAAACGAAAACCGAAACAAAAACGCCTTTGAATGAAAATACGAGAACAGCGCAATACTTGAAGTAGGTACAGTACCATACATTTTCAACAACAAATAGGTTACACACCGTGGTGCGTGCGAACATTGACAAATGACGGCAACAGCTCTGTGTTGCTTTGTCACGTAACTTATCAGTTTCCTCGCGCCACAAATGGGCATTATCAAGGTAACAGTTACACTCTAGTGGAACGCCTAGGTAACGGGTTGGTAAGGGTTTTCATTCGATTTTTCGCGTACACTGACGGCTTGGACGACCACTCGCCATGCCTGAAACCCAAAACTTTGCCCAATTCACTGAACACCCAGTTTGCAGGCAGGAGGTTTTTGCGATTTCGATGACTTTTCTTAACACTCTCTGCGTCAGTGCAAAATATCACGATATCATCCGCATAAGCCAGAATTCGGATTTCACACGTGTTCAGAGATTAAAGCCGCGAACACTCTGTTCATGAATAATGCGCGAACAAAAGGGTTATATATATAAAACAAACAATAGTGGTGATAGCGGGCATCCCTCCCTTACCGAAAATCTGACAGGGATGCGATCGCTTACACGCTTATAGAAAACCAAGCTCGTTGTACTGTTACGGTACGCCATTCGCATTCCTGCTAAAATTACAGACCCTACCCCTATATGTTCCAAAACACTAAAGAGGACACCAGGGGACTCGCGGTTGAAGTACTTTTTCTAAATCCAAATCTAACATCGCAACCTTCCTCATCTATTAGTCGCAGCACTCAAAACACAGACGCGCGACATGAATTTTAATTAAAATACTTTGTCCCCGTATGCCATACGTCTGGTCGCCCCCCCCCCCCGCCCTACACAACATTCGTGATCACGCATTGCAATAGTCTAGGCTAGGACTTTCATTATTATTTTGTAGTCTATGTTAGTAAGCCGTTTAGGGCGATAAGATTTTCCACTGCGAAGCTTAACGGGATCGCCACACTTAGGTATCGATACAGTATGCGTTCGCAGAAACGATGGCAGTAAGGATTTTAGGCCATACGCTTCAGTAAAAACATCTATCAAAATAACTGTAACCTCATGCTTAAACGTCTTATAAAAAAGTGCGGTCAACCCATCTGGGCCTGGCGATTTCCAGGTTTCAAACCATCTATCGCAATTGTTATCTCCGACAGGCTTATCGGCTCTCCATAGCAAAATTTTAAATTACTTTCTATTGCCGGTAGTAAAAACAAGAAATCGCTTTCAAACGCCGCCTTTTGTGAGGCATGACGACTGAAAAGATCCGTGTAGTTTTCGACGAATGCCTTTTCTATTAAATTTTTCTCGTCCGGCAGAACGCCATGGTGTTCGATTTCCACTATTTCACTGCCGCGTGCGTATTTCTTTTCCCCGGCAACCATCCTTTTTGTGGGCGATTCTCCGACCAAAAATGTTTCGGAACGGGCTCGTATAGCGGCCCCACTATATTTCTCCTGATCTATGATCTCGAGTTGGGCTTTTAGGTTATTAATATCAACCATGAAAAGGCCGGGAGTTTGGCATTCTTCCGTAAAAGCTTCTCCAGGTTATCACGTAACACATCTTCGTTATTCTTTTCATGGAACTTCAAAGAACACGTTTTCTCAATTGCGCTCATTTTTACCTCATGCTTGAAGGTTTCCCACTTCTCGATGACAGAGCCTCCCTTCACCTCTACGTACTACCATTTATTCTTAACTAAGTTCCGAAAAGACTCGTCACGAATCAGCTTCGTGTTAAATTTCCACTGCTCCTACGAAAAAGGTGGCACGTCTTTCTTGGCACCTAATTGAAAACTAACGAGGCAGTGATCGCTAAAGGAGACGTAACGGACCGAGTAACAACCGCATAGGGGAACCAGATTCGACGAAATGTATATTCGGTCCAACCTGTCATGACTGACACCTTTGAAGTTGGTGTACACCACACCCTTTGCACGAGGCACACAGCACGCAATATCTTCCAACTCACAGTGCTCTATAAGGTTATTTAAAGTCATAGCCCTGTCGTCTCTGCAGCGGTCCCCACTTGATTAAAGAAAAAGTACGCAGAAATTTCAAAGAGGTACCTACTATTGCTGTATTTGCATTTGAATGGGTTGTGTATTTTGTTACTGAGTACGGTCAAACGCTTTTTTCTTTTACAAAAAGACAACGTGGTTGTCATCTAACAGCGCCAGTGCTGTTGCGCCTGACAAGGCTTCCGTAAGAAAACTGAACCCACTGTAACTGCGGACATCCTAAGAAACGCATGGTGTGTCCTGTTATGTCCCAAATTTTCGCTTCGTGATTCGTTTTTTGTCACCCTTCATTCTATCGCAATATTACTGGTCGCAGAGCGATAGTGAGATTCGCGGATCTCGCAACGCCCGAGGATTTCTAAACTCTCAGTTACTTTGGGTACTGAAGGAACCTAAAAAATATGGGAGGCGAAACTAATAACAAATGCAAAATAGTTAATAAAAGCTTCAGGTTTTGTTGCATTCCATTTTGTACGTGGTCGCTCATGACAAAATCACAATAAATGCAAAGATGGCCGATATCACGAGCCCATATATCTTGTCAATGTAATACTTGTAGCGCCTTTTCCGCAGCATCGATTCTAGATTTAGTTTAAAAGCAGTCTGAGTTTCGACACAAACTCTTACCGAGATTGTAGGCGTCATTACTCTCCTTACTCAACACAGAAAGTTTTTTTTTATCTCTTTGCTCTTTTGTCAAGTTTTTAGGTTAAAAAAATAGATTTCTTACAAAGCTCTTATGATTAGAGTTCAATATTCGTATAGATCTCTCTGCGAATTACTAAAAAAACGAGGTAAACCCTCCAGAACCGGCTTGCGTCGAAAACTACGACTCTTTTTTTGCGCCCTACCTTCATGTTTACAACACGAATCGTGTTGACACAGATTTCGACATTAACCTTTCAAAAGACCTATCAGCGACGTCGCTCTCCGATCGAGAAACGAAGCGGTCAACGATAAGTTTTAAACGCACTAAAACAAATTGGTACGTTTGGTTTGTTTACAGTGTACTTTGGTACATTGAATCTCGTCGTTATTTAGCGAAGGAAGTCTTAGTGGACAAATAAACCTAAAGCTTAAAAATGGCACTGCACTGTCGCTTACGACTTGTAGTGCCTATAGTCGGTTACGAGTCAAAGAAGGTAGCGGCAAATGCCCCTCAAAGGGATTTTGTATTCCTCCGCCACCAATCGCGTCCCGTTGTTTCCGTGACGTCATCGACCTGCTCGAACCAATCTTGTTTCGGCAAATGAATATTTTCAACATGACTGCCGGGCAGATTTTCTACGACTCCAGTATCTTGCAGCAATTATTCTGTTTTTTTAACGCGGTATTTCACTTACCCGAGCATACGTCAGCTAAGTCGTAACCGCGTCCACTTTTATTCGCAATAGGTTCTGCTGCGATAGCGTGAAATCCAGCGATAGCATTGCCATCGAAAAGTTCGATGCGGGAGTAAGGCCTAGCATCGTGCATACGTCGAACGCCGTCTGCTTCTCTGCCCCAGGTTCCGCCTCAACATCGTGACGGCAGCGGCTTTTCTTCGCAGTGGTTTCCGTGGAGCAAGGTTAAAATGCAGCGGTCACCAAACTCTTCTTTATAAGTGTAGTGGGCTGTGCGGGAGGGCATAGTGATCCGCAACACAGTAAGTGTCTTCACCCGATTTACACCGTGTCTTCGCTGGTGTTAATAAATTGTCTGTCTACTGAAATGGCGCCTTCGAAGCAGTATATATTCATCTGTGAAACGTGGCGTCCTTGTCAAGTTTCTGCGTCGCAATCAGCTGCAGGCTCAATCTATGACTGCGATAGTACCTCGCGGGTGCACCCTCGTTCTCAATATTGAGCTGTTACATACATGTGGCATACAAATGATAAAGGCAGTGATGCGTATGTTCACAAACATTTAATTGATATTGTTTTGGACGTTAAGAAGCTGATGTCTTCTTTTGGAAAAATATCACAAAATTTGAGGGAAGCAGCTTTGGTTCTCTCAAATGCTTCCGAACATTCCGCTTGCTCTCAGAGGCCCTGTCAGTCGTATGTTTATGCTTGAAACCCGGGTGCGTGACGCGTGTACCCCCTCGCGTCGCGTCGCGGCCTGGGGTATTACCGGTAACCGCTGACAAGAGCATTTCATTTTTTTTGTCCGCCGACAAACATAAAATATAATGTTCCCAAACGGTACAACGATAGTTTCCATTAAACCCAGGGATCCTGGGTTCAGTCACCACCCCTGCCCGTTTTGATCTGGACGAGCATGGTGGATACCTGCGGTAATATATCAACGTACGTTACGTGATACACGTTAAAAACTACAGGTTTTATCCTGTAGTATTGCGTTTCGTACGAAACAATTCGGCGTTCACAATTTCTCATCTGCAGCCGAGACAGCAGGCGCCCATTGGAGCGAACTTCCCGCTGTCTAAACACAGACGCAACACAATTTTTACAGGTTCGTAAAGCACGATTAAATTTAAAGGAATCAAAGCAGACAGACAAGTTCAAGATGACTGTTAGCGTGTGTCTTGTTAAAGTTTCTGATGCGTAACCGAACTGATCATTCTTCGAGTTCAGCGTGTTAACGTGATGTGCTTCTGTGTTTCTATTTAATATATTCTCTTCTGTCTTCCTTGCGATTCGTTTGAATTTGTACAAACGTTGAACCATCGCGCGATCGGGTTATTTCTCTTACATGATGCACGATTAAAGGAACATCAAGTAACATTGCGCTGGAACTTTATGATGCGGTCACACTGATAACACATCATACAAAAGACAGTCTGCTCGCGCTGTCTGGGGCGAGTTTACTCTTTGTTTGACGGTCTCGTCAAAGGGGCGATGCAACGATTTTTGTTACTTTGTGCAAATATCGCTTAGAACGGATCCCTGACGTGAATGACCTGTGAAACACCCGTTCAGTTTTTCACCACATGCAATCGAAGTCGCAGAAAACATTATCAACTCGAGGCCAGAACAAGCGGCTACGTGATCTGGAGCCGATTGTATGCCGCCAATAATGATCATAGCCACGCGCTGGGGTTGGCAAGGCACAGGACACGCGCTGAGTTCCAGACATCGTTATGGTTCGGCTATTGTCGTCATTGCAGCGATTGGACACGCGCCCCCCCCACCGCCCAGGTTTCTCGATCTATCGATTATCAGCAAGCCCAAATCGAGTGCCCACGCAAATTCTCTGGTCCAATCTATGAGCCGTTTTCAAATATCGTCACTGGGCGGTACTGCGACCGCCCAGCTACGTCATCAAGTTTTGCGAAAGAGATTGAATGGAAACGCTCGCATTTCGTCGCCTAAGAATTACACCGCAACAAAGAAGTTTCTTGGCCAGTGGCGTTGCGTTGCGAGCATGCTTGAGTCCCACTAGTGCCAGTAAGCTCGTGTAAAGTGAAAAACATTTCTATGGAATATTGTTTCACCGCCCCTTTAAGCCGGGGTCACACTGCTTATCTGAAAAAATTGTCAAGGTGCAGGCCAGGTGGTGTATGTTGATCATGATGTTTAAATCCTGAGACTGGGAGGCAACTTGAAAGAGAAAAGTGTAAGAAAACACTGAAATAAAAGGACAGACAAACGTTTGTCTGTCTCCTTATTTCTGTGGTCTTCTTACACTTTTTCTTTCAAGTTTGTTCCCAGTCTTAGGATTTTAACATCATGATCAACACTGCTTACGCCCGAGTACCACTAGAGCGACGAACAGCAAACGAAGTGTAGCTAGCCTGCACATGCCGATTGCCTCGAGAACACAGTGCAGGCACCGTGCTTCAGGGCGCATCACGGCATAAGCTCTGTTTAGAGCGACTGGCAACGCTATGAGCTCGCGCTTCTGGCTTTCGCCTCGGTACAAGTAAGGCGACGAGTGAGGTTGCAGTGAGCCTGCCAAATACACCCTCGTGTGCATGATGCTCGTGTTTGAGCATAGCCTCGTTTATCCTACAAACATGTTAAATCACGAAAAGACTCTGGTTTTAGGCTTGTCGCTTTCGTTTATTTGTTTATGTTTTTCGCTGCTAGTGGGACTCGGGCAATATACATCCTACAAAACACAGTTTGCAAACACGAGTCATCCCAGCAATCACTGCGGTTCGAATGTCGCCTGCCAACTTTTCTCCCTGAACTCACTGCCATGCGGCATGCGAAGCACAAATATCGTGGTGACTCGCCTTCGAATCTGCATTCAGGCGGTCTTTTGTATAATGTATAAGTTAGTGTGACCCCGGCTTTACATAGAGTAACATAAAAAAAACTCTCTGCAAGCATGTTTGAAGCCTACATATATGAAAGGAATGTATCAGCGTGCTTCGAGCAGGCTTGAGACCTGTCCACAGACGACCCTGCCATTATGTCTGCATCAAACGGCGCGTCTTTTGCATAATCTACGAGCAGTCGGGACGGCGGATGTACCGACTCATATTGACACGTGAAGGTTCGACTCCACGCAGCGAGCTATGCGATTAACAACTGACGAACTTCCACGGCGGCGCAGATTTTGTCGGACATGGTTTGGTTTCCGTGAACCATGTGTGTTTTCCGCAGACAAGGGTATAATCCGATGGTGTTCAAATTTACGTGATGTGCAAACCCGAGACTGCTGCACGCCAAAGACGTTTTTTCGGTGGTTTATATTTTTAAGAGACGTCGTATATTCACGAACTCTTTTTCCTCTTCTATTTATACTCTACTTTTTTTGTTCACCTGTCTCAGAGTTATTGCGTACATATTAAGCTTTTAACATCTAGCCTGCATTGTAACCGTATTTTCAGTTTTTCGGCTTTTGTTTTTAAGCTTTGGCGGTGTTCTTCGTCCGGCGTTCTTCGCCAGATCAGGCAGGCGGAAAGCACTGCGAGGCGTTCGTGCGATTACTCCTAGCTCTCGAGCATCCCGTCAACATAACTCCGCGGCACATTGACAAGGACCACGTGATTCCACCCAGATTCTTGCAAATATCAGAGCAATGCTTGGACTGTTTTGAACTTTTTACGTTTCATTGACATAAAAAAATGGTTAGTCGAGCTCTGCTCTGCGATTTACATTTTCTCGAGTAAATTGTTTCGATATAAGGTGAGCTAAATTTACACAAAAGAAATTTCCATACAGACTAATTGATCAACCTCTATCTTTTCAAAAACAAACATACTTATTTTTAGATTTTTCAAGTTATTTTTCTTCGATTAGCACAGGTCCGCTTCTTCAATTTCCTTAGTCCGGGGTTACGTGGTGTTTAGGTTTGTTTCATTCTGCATTTTCATTTTCTTTTTTCATAAAGTAGACTTAAATTTTTCTTCACAAAAGCTATAAAATAATAGAAAATAAGTCTATACCACAGTGAAAAGGCGCTGGTCAGCCATTCGCTTGCCACCAGCGGCCGTTAAGCTGTTTGAGACGCACCCATGTCATCATTGCCTGTGAGACAGACAAAAACGACCGGCGTCAGAATCTTTATCACTGGCTTCGGAAGAGGCTTCAGAAGGTTCTTCCTTATAGCAACCGCAGAATGGTCGGAAGACGGACCACAAGCCACACCTCTGAGACGCCTGCTTTTTGTTGACCTTCGGGCAGGCCACACAATGGCTTCCTTCCATTGCACAGCTCTTGGAGGAGGACACGGTCTGCTCATTTGGAACCTGGGAGGAGAACTTCCGGAGGACAACAGGGCTCCGCCCAGAAAGGGCGACCAATTACGATGACAAAAACACGCGGCTTCCGCCAACGGCTAGTCACACCCGGTTCAGACAAAGGATGGCTCTCCTAGCGACCGAAGAAGTCTGCGTCCCAGAGCGGTATTGTGTCACATGGGCGGACAGCAAACTTCCAAAGCACGCGTTCTTCCAGCGGTTTTGGTGGCTGGAGTGAAATAAAGACAGACTTTGGTCGCTTGTGATGTGGGCGCTGTAGAAAGACAGTGGCAAAGCCCTCGAAAACATATAATTAAAAAATAAATGCAAAAATAAATTAATCTTCGGATGCTAAGGAACCCGCAATAGCGACGTCATTCATCGCTTTCTCACCCGAGCGACCGCCATATTTGAGTGCAGCATTGTTCGCTGCGCATGCTGAGACCGAGCTCCCAGACATCGTGCTCTGAGGAAAGACAATCGACGATTAAGGCGCATCGTGAAAGCTCAGTGGCAGGAAGCGCTATGCTATGGTTACTCTGCACAAAACAAGGCTGGACTGATAGGCGGGACGTTGCAAAACTCAGAAACATCACGTATACAGCGATACCTTTAACGGATCGTCGTATTTTGGGAAAAAGATGTGCGCGATTGAACACGGCCGACGAGACTGACGAAGACAAGTGACGTCACGATTCTCATTCCCTCTCCTCCTCGCTACGTCCAGTCGAGCTGGTGGACCGAAGCGAGGAGATGAAGCAGGAGCCGCTTTCCACTGTAGTCAGCTCGCTTGATCGCGCCCTTTTTCCAAAAGTATGGCCACCTATTTGAGATATCGATGTATGATTAATGTTTTGGAGTTCGTAGCTTCCCGTTCAACGCTTCTGCGGCCTTATTTTGAGAAATCCAAATTTCGGTTACAGTATTCCTTCAAGTGCAGACGCAGTAGACCCTACAAGCTGATGGGATTGTCAGGGTATTCGTTGGGTTTTTGGGGTTCGTTAGGTGATCGTAAGTTTTAGGCGTAGACTGGGGTTGATTTTAATATTAACAAGACGTTTATTAACTGGGATTCACGATCGGTTACTGCACAAGGTTACATTATGTCGGAAGGAAGAGCGGTCGTCAAGTCGTTTCGTAAGGCGTCGAGTCGTCTCTCTTGCGAGGGTTTCTCCTCAGTGAGACGTAACCGGACGCGCTCCCTCTCGCCTCGAATCCCGCCCGGGTCACGTAAACCGGGGGCCCGATTTGCTGGGGGCTCCATGGGGCTGCAATGGAAAAGCCCAGTCCTGCACGAATTTCAGGTCGACTGTCTGGGTCTCTGTCTGGCAGGGTCAGGCGGCCCTCTGCGCGGAAAGCGTATGCTGACAGGACCAATCAAGACAGCATCAAATACGCACCATCATGTTTTGTAGAGTGTTCTCTATCACTGAACCAATCGCAACAAAAAAAGTCTAAGGGACTTTCCCATCTCCTTCTTGATGATCCCATTACCTCACTGCGTCCACTGCGTTACATTTAAGCTGAAACAAAGTATGGCGTATACCAATCATTAGGAGTAGTTAGAAACTATTGGAATGTCATTTCTTTAACCGTCATAACGCAGAAAACAAATGTTCGTTTCCCATACCTTAAATCATCGTAGAGCAAAGCCAGCCTTATGTAATTCGCACCTGTCCCACTCTGTTTCACATTAAGCCGATCATAGCCCACTACGCTATCATTCGATAGAGCCAATCAAAGCAAATTCATGAGGTCTGCATCGTCACGGCGCTAATCGTTACGCGTTTGACACCGGCTAAACCAATCAAACTTAAAAAAGTGCAGGATCGCGGCGCACAATCTATGCGTTATAGATTAACCGTTATACCGAAGGCCAAAGAAGGCTGAACGCCATTGGGACTTATTGTGGCGCTCGCATTATTGGCTGCACCGGATCACTGCCTGGCATGCGGTCGGACTCAACATGGGACGGACAATAGTACTCGGAATATGCTCCCTCACCCTCCAGCTGTGTCCAGCCTATACATTCGGCGCCAGAGCCCATTTGCTTCACGTGAGCATTGAGCTGCTTTTCTCGTCAAATACGTTGTTCTGCATATACTGATTTGACCAACCTATAAATGTACAGCTGCAACTGAGCTGACGGGAAGTGAGCTCATGTCTAATACAGAACTTCCGGGGAAATGGCGAAGACAAAATGGGGGAAAAGACCGTGAGCAGTTAAAAAGGTTCCAAGAAGAAGAACATGGTGGGCGAATAAACCGGTACGTAACGCAAAACGAAAAGTGACTTGCCTATAATCATGGAGTGCTACGAAGGTTTTGGCGGGGAGATCAGGCCTATAGGGGGCGTCTTTTGCGCACTACGTTTAACGCAGGACGGGAGCGTGTTGACCAAACGTGAAGGCATCCGGAGTGGATTCTTTCCGGCTATACTTCTCGATCCATTACTGAGGGCACGCGGATGAGACTACGACTGCCGTAGTCAGCGTTCGGCTTGGTCTCGCGTTCGGTTGCCGCTTCCCCGGTGATAGGGGTTTCCCCCGGGAGTTAAAATTACGGAAAGAAGGGGGGGGGGCAGTCCTAAATGTTTTGTTTTGGAAAGGGTGGGGCGGGAGCATTGGGAGATAGATGAGTCGTTTCGAATCAGGGGGTGCCCATAAGAAAAACAAGGGTGGTGTGCCCCCCCCCCCGGCCGCTGGGGGTGTGTAAATCACTCTCCGAGATTTGAGCGGGTCTGACTCTTATACATCATTCGGTTGCGTCAGCCGAGCGCAGCGTCAGAGAACACAGACCAACTGATGCACGTTGTTGTCGTTCTGCGTTGGCTTAGTTCACAACTGGTCTCTAGGAGAGCGACGATTGCGTCTCTCCTCCGAAACAGGCCCGGGCTGCAGGCTTAATTGTGATCCATCTCAAGGTGAAGTGGAAGCCCTTGCTCCAGAGAACGGGGAGCTCGATCGAGGAAGACGTGCGAGACATTGATTCATGGGTCAAGTATGCACGGAGCTGGGGGTCGCTTCCACCGCGACTACGCCCGACCGCGCCAACGAAGGACGGCCATCGACATCCCCCGTCACGTTCCATGCGCGTTGCCGAACGACTTGGAAGTGGAGTGTGTATTCGCGAGCGACGTGGCGGAGACTCCAGGCTGAGTGGGAATGCGTATTGACCGCTCCGTTGACGAACGGCCGACAGGGGAAGAATGGGGGTCAGTGCGGTCTGACATCGCTCAGAAAGGATTGTCTGGATTTGGTCGTTTAAAACTTCTATCCGCTGCCGTCTTTGGTTTTTACGGACGGACTTGTAGGACTTGGTACGTAACTCCTGGCTGGCCTTTCGTCCTAGTTTTAGATGAAGATAGAAAGTCGCTAACGTGTCCGATTTGATTGCTTTCAAAGAGCCAGACAGCGGGTTAGTCCCGGCATGCGTGGAAATGGAGTGCGGTATTTCCGTTGTGCGTGGCTCATATTCGCGCCTCCAATCTCACTATAGCTGGCGCCCTCGTTTTCATTCAAATTGACGGTTCTAGATGCGTGCTGCATGCTGAAGACGCAATCCGGCGTGCTGGCTTCACTGAGCGACACAAATATATTTCTGATAATACGAGGAAGCTATGGTGTAATGAGCACCGGACACCTCTTTAACCTGAAAACAAAACGGTGTTTAGCTAATATTTACGAGCAGGAGGCACGTTTTAGTTCTGGAGCGAACGACACTAGCTTCTATTTTGAAAATATTTTTCTCTCTTTATATGTCTTAATTTCGAATTCATTCCTTAACTCAAAATGAGTCTCAGATCGTAATTATTTAGTTAAAGAAGCTGTTACGCGAAAACTTTATTTTGTTACCTACGTATTTGATTCTGACACTTCAAAATATCTTGTAGAGTTCAGTGTCCCTTTAAAGACATGGTATTTCATAAACCTTAGGGGTAACGTGGAATATTGTATTTGTTGAAAAAAAGAGAATCAGTGCTAATATTTGTTCACGTTCTCGATTGCCTTTTTCGCTCAGATAATTGTCAGATAATTGTCATGAAATATTGAACAACAGGCCTTCTGATGGGTTTGGGGTATTTAGACGGTTAATTTCTTTAATATTATTCTTATCAGAAGAATAAAAAAAAAAAATTTCCCAGGATTATATTATATTTATCCCTAAGACAGCTTGAAGGCGACAGCTAACCGCCGATGTAGTGGGCAACAGACCTCGAAGACTTTCGACCTCTCTGACGATGCGCTTTGCGCCCAGATTTCATTGGCTCGCTTGGATCATGGCGTCGGCTGGTTCCGGTAGTAGACCTCCAATGACTGCAACGCTCTTTGATGACCGGACTTTGGCGCCGTTTCGGTAGTACCCTTTCGTGTCGCCGACGTGTTTCGCTCAAGGACTTTGAAGGGGCATTTTAGGAACGATGGTGCTATACGGCTTTCAGCCTTAATAAATCTAGCGCTTTTAATATTTACACACAACCTATAAATAAAAAAAAAAACACTCTCACTACAAAGATTTAAAGACGGAATCGAAGTAGACAGCTCCAGTGTTTGTTTTTCTGAAGCAACGCGTGACGCATAGATCTTCACTATGGAATCCAATGTTTGACTGTTCTTCTCTGTACCTTGATAACGATGTAAGTTTCATATGCTGAAAAATAAAAATGATTCATTTCTGGATATAAAACATGTTTTAAAATAGCATATTTTTGGGGTCATTAGCGTTTGTGGGGCCATAACGCGCAATTTCTAATAATAATAATTATAAAATTAAGATATTTTATTACGCAACATTAGACTCGCAACTCTAACTGAAACGCGGACAGCTTGCGTTTAGCTGAACCGCAATACAAACTTTCACAATAGGTACATCCCCAAACCGGCATACTTGTATTGCACAGGACAGTGAAAGAGTGTTGTTTGTCTTCAGAAAAGGGCATTTCGCGGAAGCCATGATCGTTCCTTATAGCGACCATTTGACCAGGGCATCTTGGGCCTCTTCGGTGAGGTTCGTGAGTGCCTGGTACGGGACTCCCGTCGGGTCCGGCTGCGCTCTTCTTCCGACATCTGCGAAGGGCACTCTGAAGTTCTTGGACCGTAAACTGGGCATCCAGAGGTCCCGCCGCGGTGTTTGGTACCCCAGGTCTTCCCGCCGCCTCTGCCGGAGCGTACAGGGGCACACAGACTCTCCGCTGCTGCTTCTGGTGTTTCGTTGGCCGCCAGCGCTAAGACCTGCAGGGTATGTCTTGAACGGCTTTTCCCAGTCATTGTCCCTAGGACGGTCCACAGCTTAGTCATGGACGAGTGTGCGTTAGCGTCCTTGCACATGAGCTTCCATCGATTCCTGACCCAGCACCTTCGCGTGTCTTCGCAGCTTGGCCGAAACCCTGTTGAAGCTGGTCTTGTCCTCGGGCTCTCCCGTCCGGCGGTACCTCCTCTGCGCCCTGGTTCGTGCCGCTTGAAGGTTTAGAAATGTGAGGTCCACGGCTTTGGGAGCCATTCTGTGACGAACGTAGTGCGCGTGGCCATCTGTAACGCTTGAATTATAGCTGCTGGAATTTCTTCCTGACTCAAATCCAGCGCTGCTCGAAAAACATCCCAGTTTGTGCACGTACGCAAGACTTTCCTTGCCCCCTGACACCCTTGATGGTGATGTGGATGGGGAAGTGATCACTTCCCCGTGTGTCCGGGCTAGCTCCCACTTCATCTCCAGGGATGGCGAGTGCGCTGTCACGTCAAGAACACTGTACGAGTTCGGAGGCCTGAAGAACGTTGGCCGTCCATCATTCGCCACCGCCAGTCCCATCTGCTCTATTAGTGTCATGAGGGCGTCCCCCTCTTGTCTGTTCGAGCACTTACACACTGCCATAGAAGCAACTCCTCTGTTCGGTCCTTACACCATGCCAGAATTTCCTCGCTCGGCAGGTCTGTGCCATTTGGTCAGCACGCTATCCCAGAAGAATGGCGAACGTTCGGAGGGTTGCCCGCTCATTCTGGCTCCTACGAACTCTGCTGAGGAGCTTTATTGGCACTGACAACCTGTATAAATACATAATTTGTCCGGCCCAAAAGCCAAGAAAAGAAACACCACTAGAGGAGGACTACACGTGTTCCTAGAGTCATCTGCAGGCGCGTTGTTCTCCGATCTGAGTAGAGAAAATACACAGAAAACAAAAAGATAAGCTGACAACTGAGATTATAGAAGCACGCGCCATTGGACAATCGGGTTCAGAGTGTGTTAGTGCCCCGATCACTTGCCGTGACGGAAAAGGAGTGTATTTTTACACTCAGATCGGACGGCGCCTGCAGATACTCTAGGAGACGTGTAATCCTCCTCTAGTGTCGTTTCTTTCTTGGCTTTTGGGCCGGCAAATTCTGTATTTATACAGGTTGTCGAGTGCCAATAAGCTCAGTTGTAAGTCACCGCTGGTGTGTCTACCGCCTTCTATTCTGTCCTTGTCCCTGCGCTGTTTGTTTTCGCTTGCATGAGTTAACCTAGCCCGCTTGTCAACACTATTAGAAAATAATTTTCCTGCAATAGTGATACGTTGAAGAGACATGAAAATACCCTGCGACACAAACACAATAGGCTCGGCGCGAACAGCATCTGAGACGTTTGGATGGCTGGGTGTCACACCGTCGTGGTTTTTTATCCGCTTCTCAATTGGCCGCTACCAGCGCGATCTCCGGGTTGGCTGCTTCGCTACCGGCCTCGTATTTTTCGGTGTGCGTGCATTCAGTCGCGTATTCCTGGCCTTTCTTGTTTTACTGTAATCGTAAAAGTTTTTAGCAAGCTTTATTTTTATTTTTTTAGGAGCGCGTTGGTATTATTTATTATTTTTGACAAAGAGGTTCCACATAAAGTACAGAACAAGGACAGCAAATGTTACTATTGTCGGCTGTGATTCTTGAGAAACACAGCCGACAATGTAAATGACAATTTTGCGCGCGAAAATAAATTGCAAAAATTACGAAGCGAATGTATCATCCTATGATGTCGAACACAGTACTCTCCTAGTCGACGGACTGAAGCTGCCGGACACTTTAATTATTGCGACAGTGCCCGTGTTTGTAACTAGTCGCAATCATGCCTTACAGCAGTGCAGAATTAATGCGTTGTGAAGACTGGAGATGTCAGAAGCACGTTCAGCAGTGCGGGCTAAACAGGTAAAGTGCTCGGTAATGTCATAGTTGCCGAGAGGCGCCCAAAGATGCCAGGTTGTGGACGACTCTTATTTTCGCGGGCTTGATATTTCGTGGTGCCAGGGCATGCACCTGTTCACGAAGGTCATTGCTAGCTGCTCTTGATCCAGGTGATGTATTGCAGGTCACATCGTAGGGTGATGTACGTCTCGCTCCTATTTTTTTGCGTCTTCATTTTCACGCTGGCGAGAATTGTCACTACACATTCATTCACGCCGTCGAGCCGTGTTTCTCAAGGAATCGCAGCCGACAACCAACGGCATCATTCATGCAAGAGCTGCCAAATGTTTCACGGAACAGTCTGCAGAAGCCTGCTAGATAGGCGTGTTGAGTTCTGAAACGAGTTTAGTTCGGCAATCGCCGGGATAGTCCCAACCACCATTCGCAACTCTGTGCAAGTGGTCTTTCAGCAAAACTCACTGCTGTTTTACGTAATGCGGACAGCGGATTTACTTCTCGTTCAGTAGACATGTTAACTGCGCCACTATCAGCCGGTCACCGCCAACTTTTGACAGACGCGATTGCCGTTCGCATCCAGTACGATTTACCGCGTTTTGGCCTTCGACTCGACCACGTTCCACGGAGTGGCATTGAGGAGGAGATAAGAATGAAAAAGCGGAGAGAAGTTTGCCGCCGAAGCGACCGAAGCAGCCAGGCCACGAGGGGAGGTTTTGGCGCTGCCAATCACTCTGTCTAATAGAAATGAGCTGCAGTGTCCTGCATTCCACCTGAGAAAGTATTTGACAAGAGTTACTATCCGAAATTTCCCGTTTTCCACCTGTCGACCGTACACCATGATGTGCTCCCGAAATAATAAGCAATGCACATAACTTGACCAGTATTTTCTTGAGTACCTCCGTCAAACCGTGTTTACAAATATCATACTATTGTTTCAGTTTAAGACAGAGCGCAGTTAAATGCTAGAAGACACAAAAACACATAAACACAGACTAAAACCGTAAACATCCCTGCACATATTCTGAGTTTGCTTAAATTAGAATGCGATAACGCACACGTACAAAAATGACGGGATCAGTGACGGTGCGCTTTCGGCACTATTTTGATTTTCTTGTTGGCTGCTTGCGTCGGCTACATTTCGAAGTACGGGGAAACGAAGTAGGGAATACTGTAAACGTAATCGTGTCGAGGGATACAGAGAGCGAGAGGGGGTAACGGCAAATATTGCCCCATACCGTTCTCACTTTGTCACTGAGAGAATGAGAACGCCACGGCGTGTCTTTCGAACGCACGACCTCCAGTACGCGCTCCATGCCTTCGACCGTGCTTCGGCTGTGCGCAAGCGTTCGAGGTGTACGAGACGCCGAAGCACAGTCAAAAGGTAGGAAGCTCGCACTGGAGGCGGGACAAATGAAGCTCCTCCATGCCGTTCTCTACTTCTAAGGGACTACATATTCTTTAACAGTCTATTTACTTTTCTCTTCTATTCTGATTTTCGGAGTTTTTAGACCATGTTTTCGTTTCATTAATGTCCAATTCAAGCTTCCAAATCTGAAGCCCAAAAATGATACAATACCTTTGGGACAGTATATTTGCAAAATCTTTACAACTTGCAGGTGGCAAAACAAGGCCATATTTATCGTGGCCTTATCTCGGCTTATATTAATTTCACGAATAGTCTTTAGGACATCGACGGTCAGCGCCGGTCTTGCCTATCTTCGCTTCCATGCTCCTCGCAGACGGCCCTCACCGGGAATATGACGTCCTTCATTACGTCACCGTGACTTCATTTTCCTGCTCTCTCCGTAGCAAGGATACGCGGCGCCGCCTCACGTCGGTTCCCCGCAACATCGATCGCAGTGTGGAGGCGACGCGGTAGAGGAAGAGGCCTGCTCGGTCGTCGGCGACGGAAAAGCCGTCACCTGAGGTCTATCTTTCGGGCACTGGCAGCGGACGGATCGCGAAGGATGAGCGAGTGAGCACACAGAAGGATTGGGCGAGCGAGATGCTGCGCCTGCTCCGGCAGCAACGGACAGCGCTTTTGCTTCGGGAGCGAATCACGACGAACCGGCGTGCCCGTCCGAACCCCACGCACTCGAAAAGGCCAGCTGATTCTCCTTAACTCGTCGAGTTCCTCGAGAAAAAGACCGGTCAGAACCGCCGACACACATCGAATTTCACGTGCATTCGATGATGACGCATTGAAACTTGGAGTCTCGCAGTACTGGCTCTGCGCCCGGATAAATAATCGACTGACGTGTGGTGACACGTATAACTACGTGTGGTTGTAAGAGCGTCGTCTCGACTCGAGTAGTACAGTGTTTGTGCGTGTTTGTGTACATTTGGCAGCAGACGCTCGGAGCCAGCGTTGAGGGTATGGTGTCATGCTTTGCAATGAGAGACCCGTCATTCCTGGACGGCCCATCCTGCGGCGGCTCTTGATGTGCCTCCTGGTCCTGTGTGAAGCAAGGTGGATCGAGGCGACACTAGCGTAGAGCGAGCAGGCGTCGACGGTGACCTCCACGGAAGCACGTTGTGCAACGTCTTAAAACGAGCGCGAAACTAGCACGTGACGACGCCGGACGCATGCTTCTGCCGCTTTGATCTATCTCTAGTTCAGATTCGTCACTTGTTTGTAGGTTAAGGGTGGGTCGGATGTCCATTAACGATGACATCACGCGTAGGCTTTTCTGGGTGGCATTCGTAAAATCTTTCCGCCGTTCCGAACGATAGAGTCGACCAAAATTAGGAACGTGGTTAGTCTGTTTTTAACTGCTCCGCAAGGTGGCTGTGCTTTCTGAAAGAAAATATAAAATCACCCCTCAACAAATCGCAAAATCTGTTACCACTTTTAAGGTCTCTGAAATTCTGAAAACATCGAAAGCCTAAACCAGTATCGTTGCTATTTTGTTAAAGTCATAAAAAATCGTAAAACGATTCAAGCTTTTAAATATTTCTTGTTTTTTCTACTAATATATTTAGTGTTAAAATCACTGATCTCTATTGTAGTAGGCTGGATCGCGGACCGAGGCTTGTCTTTCTGGGCTCGAACAGCATCACCGGCAGCCATCGCTTGCCACCAGCTAATGCATGGAACTCCACGGGGGAAACGGGAAATACTGCAGTTCCTTACCTTAGTAGGCTGCTCTGGACGATGAAACGTTTATCGTGTTTTCTGTGAATGACAGTTAATATTCTCGGCGCTAATATCGAGAGCGTTAGAATAACAATACTTGTTAAGTAAACGTTGTGTGCAGGGTCGAGGGTTGCGACTTCTTTGGGCGTAAACTTTGATGCCGTCCAATGAGACAAGGGCTGCCGATAGTCAATATGAAGTCGTTCGTGATCTCGAAGTCATCAGAGCTTAGCAAACGATAAGTGGAAGGCTTTTACTGGGGACATTCGCCTCGTTTCGGACGCTGGTTGAGAATATGACTCTACGCTGCCCATAGAAAGCAATCGACGACCGTCCGCTAGACACTGTTCCTGGTAGAGTTCCCAATACGCGGATGACAAATATTTCTCCGTCCTTTTTAATATTTCATTTTTTTCGCGCTCTTACTACCCGGTTGTGGTAGCTCCCAGGACAATCTCAAATTTTCGGCTCCGTCGTACTGTTCACCCGAGAACATGTAGGACGACGACACAAAAGCGAAATGAAACCGGTAAAATGCTAACAGACGTGCTTTGTGGGTCCCCCAGATCGACAAATTTCCCGGCCTTTTAGACATACCTCAGTTTATGCGTATATGGATCTCTCTTTCCCTGCTGAAAAAATATGTCGCACTGTGGTTTTTTTCCGCTAGGTATCGTATTGTCTTTTTTTCTTGGCATTGTTTTTGAATTTTCGTTGTTTTGTAGGTGTCTCGCTGCATCTCTCAAAGCAATTATTCAGCTGCCGCGTCACTTCGACTACAATGAAAGCTAAAGAGCCCTAAGTATATTTGTTTTTGTATTTCTTTTAGAATTTCTTTAGTTTTAGTGACATTTATCCTGTGTATCTTTGAGCATGTGCGTGCTGGTTTGCGTGTGTGTGGGTGTGCGTGTTTCCGCTTCCTAGTGTTATGGGTGGGATTTATTTGTTCTTTACACCTCGGCAGGTCGTCTCGATTTCTGCACCGCCGCCACTGGGGACCCTGAGCAAGCATGGCAGCATGTTGCGTCGACTGCCATCTAGGAGGCAGGAGGACTCATATTTTACGAAAGCTCGTCGCCAGAAGGCCAGTGAAATAAGTTAGCAGCGGTTCGTGTGGTGGATTTTTCTTTTGTTCTATGTTACACCGCTTCGATGCGCCTTTCTTCAAGTTCGTACAAGGGCATAAAATGCCTCGCTTTCCCGAGGGGGGCAGTTGTGAAACTTCAAAAAGAAAGCGGCCATGAATATAAATTTCTGCCCTTTTTCCTGCGAGTGGACGATGTCTGATTTCGCGTGTGCGCGTGTGCGTGTGCACTAGCTAATTTTACCCTAGCTAATTTGAATGCAAAGGAAAGTGTATTTAATAGCCTTATAATGTCTTTGTGACCTCATGTGTATATCATTAAGTCAAACAACGTAATAATGGAGGACGAAATGTTCCTATATTACTATCATTTCAGAATCCGTGAGAACAAAAAAAGGGGACAATAATTAGAAGAAATAATGAGAATTGGAAAGAGGCGATTAGGCACGTATATGCTGCTCATGAAATAACCTTTTGAAGTGAGTATCTGAAGCGCGTTTATTGTTAAGGGTTCAGAGAGCTATTTGATTTTATAGCGCATTTTAGATGAATTGATGTTTTATAAATAAATATATATAAAAAAACAATATTCGTTCATGACCTAGCGAATATGTTAAATATTTTACTTTCCGGTGTTAAACATTAAAAAGTATTTGTATGTTGCGCATCACAAACTGAGCATAGCCGAAAACCTTTTGGGAGCAGAGAATCGTAACTTTTGTTGTTAAATAAACAAAAATACGACGGAGGCGCTTATGGAGATCACGAGCCCGTGTGCTTCTGCATGTTGGAACCGGAATCATTAACAAGAGGCAAAATTACAATTAGCTGTTGCATCTGTCAAAAATATACTTTGCATCTGAACGTTAATGACGTATGATTGAGTTAAAGGAAAGGCCTTTCGCTTTTCTTTTTTTATTTCTACATACGAGTTTCTGTGGGGCTATGATTACTCTCCAAAGGCTCACATACATTTAAAAAAACGTGACTTTAACTAATTTTGATAACTTTGTACAGGCTATTGAGCTACTGTTTGAGGAGTTATTGCCTTAATGCTCCACTCTTTTCCCCTGTGTTTGTATTTTTATACCACTCCTACCACTCCTTCATGAAAGCTGGTAGAATTTCCAAATAAAAATAAATAAATCAAGAAGAAATGGTAGGCATCACCGGCAGTTTCTAGCCCCCCCCCCCCCCTCCTCCACCGCAACACTATTGAACCACTGGATTTTAATAAACGTTTTCTCAGCATCAATGACAGGCAAAAATACCGGGATAGAAGAAGCGAGAGCATTAGTAAAAGCGAGCGAGCTGAACATGAATACTTAAAATCAAAAGAATAAAACACGGAGGATAAGCACAGAACAACCATGTTCTTCATTAATTGGCTATCCCATTAATTGACCATCCCCGATAGCATAAACAGCCTTATCACCAGCGCACGTTCATCGCAACCTCCCGGAGAGGGAGTCATTCTAGCGGGATCAAGGGAGGATATTAAAGATAACAAAAATTAAAGACGTTTACGAATTTCTGTAACGTGAAATTAAAGCGCAGCTATTGAGGAGGAGGAGGAGGGTATGCCCCTCCTCCTCCTTTCCTGTTCCCCTGCTCATCGTCCTCCCCTCCTTTCGTCCTCTTCCCCTCCTCCTCCTCTTCCATCATCCTCCTCCTTTCCTCCTCCTTCTGTGCACGTTCCCCTCCTCCTCCTTCGCACGTGACGTCCATTTTCTGATAAATCTAGCGGAGAAACTAAATTTTTTCATAGGTGACGTGACACCAAGTCATGTGACGTCATTTTTCCCCGCCAAATTTAGCAGGGAAGCAGAATCGGTGCTGAGGTCACATGACGTCCATTTTCCCGCTAAATTTAGCGGATAATTGAATTGCTATTGAGGTCACGTGACGTCAATTTTCCCGCTAAATTTAGCTGGGAAACTAAATTGGTGATGAGGCAACGTGACGTCAATTTTTCCGCTAAATTTAGCGGGGAATGAAATTGCAGTTGAGGCCACGCGACACAATTTTTTCGCTTCATCTAGCGGAGAAACTGAATTTGTTTATAGGTGACGTGACACCAAGTCATGTGACGTTATTTTCCCTGCTATAATTAGCGGGGAATCGAATTTGTGTTGAGGTCACCTGACGTAAATTTTGCCGCTAAATTTAGCGGGGAATCGAATTGGTGTTGAGAGCCACGTGAGGTCAGTTTTTCCCGCTAAATTTTACGGGAAACTGAATTGGTGTTGAGGTCAGAGCACGTCAACTTTCCCGCTAAATCTAAAAGAGCAACTGAATTTGTTCATAGGTGACGTGACACGAAGTCATGTGACGTAATTTTGCCTGCTAAATTTAGCGAGGAATGGAATTCGTTTTGAGGTCACCTGACGTCAATTTATCCGTAAAATTTGGCCGAGGCTACATCCACGCGCGGGGACGTAGCCAAGTCGGGAGGAGATAAGGCTCCATCCACGCAAAAGGTCACGTGACTTATAATATAAGCACATAATTTGTTTTTATGTACATATTATGCTTTCTTATAAGTAAATATGGGATATAAAAATAAAGAGGTTACATGTTATTGTTGTTTTTAAAGTTAATATGTCACGTGACCTTACAAATTCTTAGACAGTTTGTCCGTTTTTTTATTGTTTTCGAAGACTAATAGCAAATATGATGCGTCATAAAAATAGTATCAATAAATATCTTTATAGTTATGTTGTCCTGGAGTCACACACACGTGTGGGCGGCGTGCGTGCCATCCGTTTGTGTGCGTGCGGGAGCCCGCACGCACACGCACACATGGGTAAGGCCCCCGGGGCTTTAGCCCATGTGTACATCGCTGCCGAAGCGAGGCGGTGAGGCTGGTGGGTCTTCGTCGTGTGTGTGGTTGGCTTGGTTCGAAGCGTTTTAGTGTGAGCTTATGTGCATCGAAGGGGACAAGTGCGAGCCCACCGCTCCGTACGTTCTTCACTTGCGCGCACGCTCGCAATCTCCCAAAAATTGTGAGAGAAGGAAAAACATGCATTGGTCCAAGTAATAACAAACATAATGAGCATTCAACCGAGAAAACTGAGTAAAAGGTTCCAGAAACAGTTTATTCCATGACATATAAAACAGTAGCCGATGCACAGATGCCACTCGTCCACGTGATCACCGATGAACACGAAGCCCTTCTTGCGGCAGAACTCCTGCAGGAGCCAGTTCACGTCTCTGTGTCGATCATTCAACTCCTGGATCTCGGCACTCTGACTACGCTGACACTCCAACAGAGAAAACTTGTTCTCCCACCTCGGATGGACGGAAGAAAAGGCGATTTGCATCGTCGGACTGCGTTCCAAGATCTGAGCGGCCAGCCGGCGGTATTTGTAACGTACGGCCAAAATCGAGCAGGGTGTCAGACACCTTGGAAAACAAAGCCTCGATCTTAATGCCACTAAACGCCCGCACTTCAACAGCCACCCGGTTATTCGATGAGAAATACTGGGACAAGTATTTCACCATCGAATCCCCGGCAACCAAAACTCGAGGCATATCAGAAGCGCGACCATGCTAATACACAAAGGGCCAAACTCCTCGACCAAAAAAAAAAAAAAAAGGGAGAACTGCCTCCGTCCACGCAGGAAGTGACGTAAACAGTGCGCCGGAAGTGACGTAGTGCGTGGATGGAGCCTTATCTCCTCCCGACGTGGCTACGTCCCCGCGCGTGGATGTAGACACTCCCGTAAAATTTAGCAAGACTGGAATTGGTGTAGAGGTCACGTGACGTCAATTTTGCCGCTAAATTTAGCAGGGAATGAAATTGCAGTTGAGGCCACGCACAAAATTTTCTCGCTACATCTAGCGGAGAATCTGAATTTGTTTATAGGTGACGGACACCAAGTCATGTGACGTCATTTTCCCAGCTATATCTAGCGGGGAATTGAATTGGTGTTGAGGTCGCGTGACGTCAATTTCGCCGCTAAATTTAGCGGGGAACTGAATTGGTGTTGAAAGCCACGTGAGGTCAATTTTTCCCGCTAAATTTTACGGGAAACTGAATTGGTGTTGAGGTCACAGCACGTCAATTTTCCCACTAAATCTAAAGGAGCAACTGAATTTGTTCATAGGTGACGTCACACCAAGTCATGTGACGTAATTTTCCCTGCTAAATTTAGCGGGGAATGGAATTTGTGTTGAGGTCACGTGACGTCAATTTATCCGCTCAATTTAGCAAGACTTGAATTGGTGTAGAGGTCACGTGACGTCAACTTTGCCACTAAATTTAGCGCGGCTACACCGACGTGACGTCCCGAAACCTGGAAACTGGCGCCTAATAGTTGCGCTCCAAAAAGGCGAGATTAAAGCTGAGAGAAGGAAGAAACCAAAGTGTCACCTCTACATTCTACTTTAATTTCACTGAGCGAGAAGCCGCCGAGATGACTGCGCAATTAGGCCAGCCCACTTCAAGAGACCGTGCCAAGGTCGTCACCACGCCTCGAACACCAGAGGTGCTCATGAAGTATCATCTCTGGGCACCATGTCCGTCCTTGCTGCGCGTCGACGAGGACTTGACGCTCAAATAACTCGAGTCAAATTATGCCAACGAGCATGTCGGCCCTCACTTCATTAACGGCCGAAATGGAGACGCGCAGTTAGCACGCCAACGACTGTTGAGAGACGAAGGACGTGTCCTGATGCTGAGCAGCAAAACACCTTCAAAAGGGGGTTAAGTCCTTTGCAGCTCTTTAAGGAAATACATGTGATTCTACAGAATACTTATACACCGGCCGCACATCTTATATCAGCATGACGTACTGGCATACTGCATCGCAATATACTTCAGTTCCATGAGCATGATCATATCATAAGGTGCTGTACCTTAATCTACAGAAAAGAGCAGAATGCCCTCGGACGTTAAAGGGAGATCTTTTTTTGTAGTCCTTTCAAGGACGTCCCAAAAAAACACTGCGCCCCAGCAGTTCAGGAACACATGTTCAATGGTTTGTTGCTTTTTGTATAATAAGCAGTTTTCTGACCACGCTACTGGTATGCCCTTTTAAACTAACCAAGCTTTTACATCAAGCGGTCCGCTATGTATCTTGAAGAAAAATGTTTTAGTGCACGCTGGAATTACCATTTTCTTAACTCGTTTTAGAACATCTTGCCCTGTGCCTGTGCTGTAGGGCGATCGATACCAAGGTGTGGGAAAAAGCAACTCAATCAGGTCTTTTGACAATCGCTTGCGTGAAACACCTGACAAATACTCTAATGAAAAACGTGTTGCCAAAAATCGATAGGCCCTAATAACATCCTTCAAATAACCCTGGACTCCTAAGCTAATTTCAACGCTCGTCACTACTATAAACTCGGGCAGCAGGTTGCTCAACCTTACCTGAATTACAGAGAATTCAAAAGGGTGTCTCTGCTCTCGACGAAAAACAAATCTGTTGACCAGCTAGCTGTCTGATAAACAAATGCGAAAGATCATGACCACCGGACTTGACCCGACGAAAGAAATTTGATCGCTTTGATCTTTCCCACGACGAACGCCAAATAAAACAAAAAACACCAATACCCGATGCATGCGCTGAATATTGATTCATGAACAATGCGAAAGTTGCAAGACATACCACAGCTTTGCTGCGAAAAAGTGTTGCATACGGTTAGACGCGAAGAAATGAACAAGCCCTTCCTTCCCCATTTCAGAGTGTTTGTTCGAAAAGATTCAGTTTTATCGTGCCAGTACTGGTCGCTGGTGCGGTAATGCTCCAAAGGTACTCCGAGATAACGCACCGGTGTAGTGGACCATGCAATGCCTTCAAACGCAGTTGGCACGGATGGGCAATTACCGGTCCAAAACGCGGTACACTTGTGCCAGTTCACTGGGCTACACGTGCGCTCACAAAATATTTTGGTTACCTCAACTGCTCTTCGAACACTTTCTTCGTCAACACAAGAAATAGCTACGTCATCTGCGTAAGACAAAATACGAACTTCGGTAGGTTTTAGCTTCAACCCAAGTAAATGACCGTTATTGATAATCCTTAAGCAAAAAAGTTCAAGAAAATTACAAAAAAGTAACGGCAAAAATGATCAACCCTGTCGCACCGACGAAAGAAACCTAAACGGTTCACTGACCCGCTTGTTGACAACAAGGCTGGTGGCACAGTTTTGGTACGCCATCCACACACCATCATATAAAACGAAACCCAGATTCACATGCTTTGAGACAGAAAAAGGAATTTCGTGAGATACGCGGTCGAAAGCGTTCTCGAGATAGACCTGCAACAGTGCCACCTTACGGTTCAAACTATCACAGTATTCTAAAAAAACTATACGTGCAACATGAATGTTCGTAACAATACTTTTTCCCTTGATACCACAGGTCTGGTGTAGGCTGATAATAATAATCTATTACACTTTGTAACCTGCCAGCGAGAATTTTCATCAAAATCTTATAATCAACGATTGTCAAAGTTATTGAACGATGAACCAACAAAAAAGAGGAGTTTTTCGCGATCATCATTTTTCGAAATAAAAATCAAGTGCGTATACAGACAAGATGGGGCAAAACATTCAAATCGCACGCCTCTCTGAACACTTGATGCAAAAAGGGTACAATTTGATCTTTGAAAGCCTTGTAGAACTCTCATCCTAAACCATCCGGACCGGGAGATTATCCGATATTTTTAAATTTTCAATCGCCTTTTGAATTTCTCCCAACATTATTGGCTGCCCTAATCTTTTGCTCACGTCGTCCTCTAGTTTTGGCATTAACGGAAAAAAAATTGCGCATGGAACCCGTCTTTTCTGGAGGCACGAAAACTAAAAAGCTCCTTATAGTAGTCTACGAACGCTCATTCATTTAGTTCTTTATCGCAAGTTACAGTTCCATGGTATAACAATTTCGCTAATCTCATTCTTTCTGACGTACGTCTTTTCTGTTCCGAGGGCTCGTTTTGTTAGAATCTCACTAGGTGATAACCGTTTTAATCGCGCTCGCACCATGGCCCCTTTATACCGTTCAGTATCGAGAGCCTCAAATTTCTTCCTCAAACTGACTATGTCATCAGCGAAAATGCAGGGCGTACGACATCCTTTTTGCAGCAACCTTTGTAGCAGTTGGCTTCACGCTTTTATTTCTTTTCTGTTTTCGTGTTTCAATATACTGACACCGTTCAAATACTCTCAGTTATAAATCTTGCTTAACTAATTCCCATTTGTTTTCTGAAGCCACCCACTTTCCTGCTCGCGAAATCGACAAGACATTGCCGAACCCCATATTGAAAAATGTCATCTTCTAGAACCTTTGAACTAAATTCTTACATAAATCCCAAGTAAACGTTTGAGGAGATTCTTCAGGTGAACAGAGCATAAAAGAAACAAGGCAGTGGTCACTGAAGGGAACATGATCTACTGAATGAAAACTGGCAGGCGCCGATGATTTCCAGAGAGACGTACGCCTCTGCCCAAGCGCGAGTGACTCGCTCCTTGAAAGTGCGTGAACTGTAAGCAGCTCGCACTTGAAGCACAGTGGGCGACGTCTTCTAATTCGTCTAGCTGGACCAAGTCGCTGAAAAATATCGCGCTAGCATCCCTGTACCTTGCTCTGTTTGATCGGTCGCCTTGAGCGCAAACGTAATTGAAATCGCTCAGCAAAACGAGAAGGCGGTCTGTCTTAACATACTTGTTAATGATTTCGAAAAATACTAATCTATCGTCTAACTTATTTGGAGCATAAATGCAGAATACGCGAAAATTATAACTTGTAAAACAAGAAAGCACACACTCTCAATCTTCGTGCCTCGCAGCTCAATTACTTGTTCTCACAGTTCCGATAGATTTTCGGAGAAACAAAAGGCAGCCCACCGAAGTTCCAACAGCGTGACTTAGACACACATGTACCTCGACTCGAATAGGCGGACCACGCTCTCCGTCTGAGCCTGGCTTTCAATTCTGGACTCTTGCACCGCGACAATATCGATATCTTTTTCAATGAAAAGGCGGTTCAGCTGACATTGCTTGCGCCTTGCGGTTAAACCTCGTACGCTCAGAGAGCCCACGCGCACGGACCTTTCGGGAGCCATAAGAAATTAGAGGGAGGCCAGACGAAGGCTACTAGGTTTACAAAGGGGACGTTCAAAGTCTTGACGAAAACCTCACTTCGTCTGCTACAGTGTCCAAGTTGGAGATGGCAGACTAAGTCTTGTACCATCCTATTTTCCCTGCTTCACCGTGCCATTCCCGCTCGAAGCGCCTCGGCTGATATTCCCCGCTGTCGGACACTGTGTCGTCCAGTCGATGCTTTGTTCCCGTAGTGTCAAATTCCATGGACTTCGTGACCTCGTCTTGCTTGGAGACTGCAGGATTTCGGTACTTATCCGTTCCCTCGGGGTCTCTTGGTGTAGCCTTTACTGTCGTGGGCATGGCGTCCTGGATCTGCTCGGGAGTCGTCTTCGGGGACAGTTGTGCAGAAGGCGTTTTCGGTAGCACCTTGTTTAAAATCCCTCTGTCAATAGCTGCCTGGCTGGGCTTCACCTGCACTGGCGGTGTTACCACGGCTGCGGCCCGTTCGGTCTTGTTTTCGTCCATTATCAACTCTGAAGTTACCGGGCCGGTGTTGTTGCCAGTGACGCTGGCGTACGTTTTAACACAGTCCCATTTGTCGTGCCCGAAACCATGGCACTCAGAGCACCAGGGCGCCCTACAGTCGCGTCGAATATGACCCGTACTCCGACAACGGAGGCAGATGGGCCAGCGCCCGGGGACCACCACCAGAAACGGAGCTGGTGAGGCAACGTTTCCAGCGATACATCTTGGCGGAGGGTCAAGGCAGACAGTGAACGTCGTAGATTCAACGCCGACGAGCCCGTCCATCTTCCCGGAGAATATACTATATACAGGCCTTTAGAGAGACTTCACCAGTGAATCACGTAGATAGCTTTGTTTGGAGAATGATCTTGTAATTAAAAAATGACCACTACTCGGGCCTATGGAAACGGCGGGGAAATATACCAACTCTCAGGCAATATATTCTTAACTAGATTGGCAAAGAAACATGGAAACGTATGTAGAATCCTATTCGCTTTAAAGCTCTTAAGGCGATAGCCGATGGAGACGATGGGTGACAAGGAAATACACAGATAGGCTGGGTCTGCGAGATAAGTAGAAAAAGAAAAGGCATGGGACAAACGAAGGCAATAGGATTGGCGACAGGAGGGACTTGGCGACAGAGGAGCAGAAGGGTCATGCTGGAAATGGAAATCTGAAACAAACCTTGGACGAAGCCGATGCCCATGTTACTTTTGTAGGGGTCTCACGTCCGCCGAAAAGGCGAACTGCGCAGCCTCCTCGCTTTCCTTTTTGACCCAGCTTCCAATCTTTACTTTTGTACCTAAGAAAGGGAAAAAAAAACTTATGTCCATTTTGGCATTCCTTTTGTCGTGTACAGCTATTCAAAGTGTCACTATTCTTTTTTTCGCATGTTTTGAACGTTTTTGTTTACTAGAAGTGTTTGCTTTCCTTTAAATTTTCTCGGACGAACGAGTGCTTTATAGAACTCACATATACGCGACAGTAGAAAATAAATAGTATGGGAGGAAAGAAATGTAAATGGGGAAATGGGGATCCCCAGGTGTGGGAAACAAATCAGCGGAAATGGGGAACTGAGGAAGAGCGCTGAGAAAGTAAGAGTAAAATGTGGAGTGTAGCTACAAGCTAGCAAGAAAGTAAGCGGGGGAAGAACTGTTTGAGAGTATGAGGAGAGGGAAAGGAAGTATGAAAGGGATGCTGTAAACGTGGAGGGTGTTTGTTGCTGTGGGTAGGAAAACAACTAAGGGTGAACGGCACGGGAGATGAGGAAGGAATGGTAATAGAAGGAGAAAGAAGCGGAAAGGGTCACAGAAAAGAGAGAAGAGATCCAGAATTGGGATAGTGAACAAGGGGAGCAGCTGGCGCAAAGTACGAAGGGGTGCTTAGTAAGGCATTTTTATTTATTTATTTTCGAATACTACCGCCCATCGGGATTACCAGGAGCGCTATCTAACGTAAATATATAGATTACTATTCCAAACAAAACAAACGAAGTCCAAGAAGCCAACCAATGCAGCAATGTCAGAGGAGACAGTAAGCGGTGGGAAGGACAGAAGAAATCACCATCGAAAGTGGCTCCATGTTAATCCGTCTGAGCAAAGAAGAATATATATGTAGAGCGAGAAAAAGTAGCAGAGTGGAGAAGGGATAGAGTAGACCAAACAAAAATGACAAAGGAAGAGAGAACGCCAGATAGTGATTTCTGGCCTTATCTCTCCCTTTGCATTCTCTCTCCCGATTGATCAACACACAAGTAGCATATTACGCCTAAATGTGAATCATTTTGGTCAGAGTCCCGCGGCCCTCTCGAATCCCTGACAAAAGCTCACCGGCCAAAAGCACACCAGA